>JAVJIF010011568.1:0-130291 GCA_038442645.1 Agave tequilana
ATACGTGTGTAGGGGGAGCTTCACATCTCCTCTTATGCATTACATAATATGTGTTATGTGAATTGGGGCTTGTCATCCCTTCTTCATGTAATGCATATGTGTAGGGAAGCTAACTTAGCGTCTTCCTCTTCATGATGTATATAGCATATAACATATATGGATCCTTGTTTATTGGTATCAAGATGCTTCATTGACATATTTTTTAATTGATATCATGTTTGTAGTCACCCCTTATTGATTTTTTTTGTTTTTTTGACAAAAAGGGGGAGAACACTGTTTGCATTGTTTTTGATTGACAAAAAGGGGGAGAAAGATTTTTACCCCTCATTTTATCTATGGTTTTGATTGTTTACCCCTTTGTTGATGATTGACAAAAAGGGGGAGAAAGATTTTGAGTTGTTTAGTTTTTTATATATGCTTCTTTATGTTTTTGCATATATTGAGTTCATGCATAAACAAATAAACAATAAGATATGATAAATATGTATGTCTCTTGTTTAGAATCATAAGCTTTCATTGCATATTTATTTATTCATTTGTTATGCATGAGTTAAGGGGGAGCTTCCTTGAAGCTTATCTTTAATCCATGCATATATAACTCCATGAGTTTTGTCATCATCAAAAAGGGGGAGATTGTTGGCCCAATGGCCTTCCACTCTAGTTTTGATGATGATCAACACTCATGTAGTTATGTTACTAATATTCTTGTGTTTCTAGTTTCAGATCATTAACAGGATATAGGTTGGTGATTAGCTTCAACAAGATGATTAGAAGCTATTCATGATGATTCCGGTGCCAAAGCTTAAAGATCATACCTTTGCACTTGGAGAATCACGGAGTTTTGGAGCAAGTCTACTTGAAGATGAAGATCGTCAAGAAGACTTAGGTATCTAGTTTAGAGTTTGTGTTTTAGATCCATATTTGTAAAGCTTAGTTTAGTTGATATGCTCAAGTGCACAAATCACACACGTTTTATGATTGAGTTTTGGTTTTCATGAATAGTTTTTCAAAACAAGTTTAAATGATATATGTATAGTTGCTTCATTCTATACATGCATGCTTAATTTTTTTAAACAAACTTATTTTGACTATCCTATTCATGTTTTGGAAAATTCTAGTTTGATAAAATACAAGTTTTGTTTTTGATAAAATTGGCAAGACACAAAATGAATTGATATGATTGATATATGTCTTGAAATTTTTATCACAAGTTTGGTTATCAAAGTAAAATAAAACAAGTTTTAGAAAAACATATTTTTAGAAAAACAGTTTTTATTGTGATTAAAACTATTTTTTAGATTTACTGTGATTTTATGGGATTTTTTATTGAGTGAAAAGACCTATTTTTAAATCCCGTATCTGTGCAGAACTGAGGACTGGCTGACAGGCCAAGTCGGTCGACCGGATCGGTCGACCGCACCATAGGCCGGTCGACCGACGTGCACAAGTCTGTGCACGTTTGGTGTCTCTGGGACGGTCGACCGGCCGGTCGACCGAGATGAGAGTTCTGCTCTCAGGATGTTTCGGTCGACCGGGCCGGTCGACCGCTATTGCCCAACGGTCACATTTTTGACCGTTGGCGGTCGACCGGACCGGTCGACCGGCAGTCTGTCAGACTGCCAACTCAGCCTAACGGCTAGTTTTGTATAGGGGCTATATAAACCCCATCTCTTTGGGGATTTTGGCCAAGTTTTTTAAGAGAAAAAATTTCAGTTTTCTGAAGTGTTTAAAAGAGTTTTCAAAGGAGTTTTTGTGCTTTTAACTTCTCATCTTTATTGTTTTAGGGTTTTTGGAAAATCAAAGAAAAATAGGTTTTTGGGATTTTTGCTTAGATCTTCAATTCTATCATATTACAAGTATTTTCCCAAAGATTTTTCTTTGTTGCTTGTTTCCAAAAACACTTGTTTCCACACTTGAGCTATCTTCTATCCTAAACTATTAGGATCTTTGTTTTGTGGAAAAAGAAAGAGAAAGAGAGTTTGTGGTTTTGAACCACTTGTTGTAAACCCTCCTTTATTTGTTGTATCCCTCTTCGGTAGAGGTGATCGGAGTGGTATTGGTTTGCTCCCTCTTCGGTAGAGGTGGAGTTTGGTTGTGAGCCTCTTCGGTAGAGGTGTGTGGATTGGTTGTTGTATTGGCTACGGGCCTAACCCCTCGGTTGTGAGGAGGTTGTTGTTTGAGAGAGGAGTTTTGGTACTCCTAAAGTTGTAAGAAATCCTCTTTGGTAGAGGTTCCCTCGGTGGGAGTTGAGATAGTGAAAATCCTACACGGTGGTGTAGGCGGGGATGTAGAGCAAGGTGCTCGAACCTCGAAACAAATCTTGGGTTTGCGTATTGATCCATTGTCTCTCTAACTCTCTCTCTCTCTCTTATATTTGTGCAAAGCATCATATTCATATCATATCATATTTGCTTGTGTTGTGCATATTTCATATTGCCTTGCATTTATTCATATTGCTATTCATTCTTATATGCTTGGCTTGATTGTGTGTATTTCATATTGCTTGGATTGCTTGTGTGTGTGTGCCTAACTTATACTCATCCAACAAGAGCTTCACATAGCGCCTCAACCCATTTCAAGGGGAATCAAGGGGAGTTAGTCTAGAGCCTCGCAAGGGGAATTCGGCTACACTTGTTGTATTGTATTAGTTTGTGCATAATTTGCATTAGCTTCCGCATTTAGCGCACTTAGTTTGCATTTAGTTTCTTAGATTAGCACTTACACCTATTCACCCCCCTCTAGATGTTTTTCATGTATTAATACTCTTAGCTCTTGAAAACTTCGTTCTCTCCTCGTTTGGGCAGCTCTTATAAGGACTAGTCCAGGCCAATTGGGGCCAAAACAATTTTTGGTCGAACTTACTAGAGACAAGGTTAATTAGTAGTAATTGTACATAGAAACTATGTAATACCATTGACGACCCTTAAAAATCATGTTTTCCACCCGTTTGGTCCCATTCGGCTCTTATAAGACCTAGTTCAAGCCAATCGGTGTTGAAAGTTTGATTTTTGGTCAAACTTTCTAATAAAAATTAGAAACAAGTTTAATTAGTAGTAATTATCATAAAAACACTGTCATACTACTCCGGGCTCTTGAAAACCACGTTTTCTCCTTATTTGGGCCCTAATCGGCTCTTAAAAAGTAGGATTCATGCCATTTGGGTTGAAAGTTTAACTTTTAGTAAATTTTTCAATTAAGACTGGAAACTAGTTTAATTAGTAGTAATTATACATGAAACTATGTCATACTACTCCCGGCACTTGAAAACCTCATTTTCTCCCCGTTTGGCCCTAATCGGCTCTTATAAGGCCTAATTCAGGCCAATTGAGGTTGAAAGTTTGACTTTTTGTAAAACTTCCCATTTAAGACTAGAAACTAGTTTAATTAATAGTAATTATACATAAAAACTATATATTACTACTCTCGGCTCTTGAAAACCTCGTTTGAGCGCTAATCGGCTCTTATAAGGCCTAGTTGAGGCAAATCAGAACTGAAAGTTTGACTTTTTATCAAAATTCCTAATTAACATAAGAAACAAAATTAATTAGTAATAATTGTGCATAGAAAACTCCATAATCCACTCTCAGCACTTGAAAATCATATTTTTCTCCTGTTTGGCCCCATTCAGCTCTTATAAGGCCTAGTTCGGGCCAAGAAGAAGTGAAGGTATGAGTTTTGATCAAACTTTCATATTAAGACTAGAAAATAGTTTAATTAGTGGTAATTGTACATAAAAACTATGTCATACTACTATTGGCTCTTGAAAACCTCATTTTTCCCGTTTGGGCCCTAATCGGCTTTTATATTGCCTAATTCAGGCAAATAAGGGCTGAAAGTTTAACTCTAGGTCAAAATTTCCAAATAACACTAGAAACAAAGTTAATTAGTAGAAATTATACATAAAAACTATGTAATACCATTCACGTCCCTTGTAAACCTTGTTTTCCTCCCGTTTGGTTCCCATTCGGCTCTTATAAGGCCTAGTTCAAGCCAATCAGGGCTGAAATTTGACTTTTGGTGAAAATTCTCAAATAATCCTAAAACAAGTTAAATTAATAGTAATTGTACATATAAACTATGTATTAGTTCAACCTGCCCTCGAAAATCTCATTTTTTCCCCCTGTTTGGGCCTTATTCGGCTCTTATAACCAATTTGGGCTGAAAGTTTGACTTTTAGTCAAACTTCTTAATTAACACTAGAAACGAAGGTAATTAGTAGTAATTATATATATAAACTATGTAATACCATCTAAAACCCTTGAAAACCATGTTTTCCTCCCGTTTGATCCCTATTCGGCTCCCAATAAGGCCTAGTTTAGGCCAATCGGGGCAGAAAGTTGACTTTTTGTAAAACTTTCCAATAAAAACTAGAAACTAGTTTAATAGTAGTAATTATACATGAAAACTATGTATTACTATTCCCAACTCTTAAAATCTCATTTTTTGCTTGTTTGGACCCAATCAGCTCTCATAAGGCCTAGTTAAGACCAATCGGGGCTGAAAGCTTGACTATTTGTCAAACTTCTCAATTAACATTAGAAATAAGGTTAATTAGTAGTAATTATATGTAAGAACTATGTAATACCACTCTTGGCTCTTTAAACCAGGTTTTCTCCCTGTTTAGGCAATATTCGGCTCTTATAAGGCCTAGTTCAGGCCGACCGGACTGAAAGTTTGACTTTTGATTAAACTTTCTAATTAAGACTAGAAACAAGTTTAATTAGTAGTAATTTTACAAAAGAAACTGTATAATACTACTCTCGTCTCTTGAAAACCATGTTTTCCTCCTGTTTGGGCCCTATTTCGCTCTTATAAGGTCTGGTTCAGTTCAATCGTGGCTGAAAGTTTGACTTTTAGTCAAACTTCTAACTTAAGGATAAAAACAAGTCTAATTAGTAGTAGTTATATATAGAAACTATGTGATACTACTCTCGGCTCTTGAAAACCATGTGTAACACCCGTTTGGGCCTTATTCTGCTCTTATAAGGCCTACTTCAGGCCAATCGGGACTGAAAGTTTGACTTTAGGTCAAACGTCCTAATTAATATTAGAAATAAGGTTAATTAGCAGTAATTGTACATAGAAACTATGAATTACCACTCTCAGCTCTTGAAATCATGTTTCCTTCCTATTTGGGCCCTCGGCCCTTGTATGGTACTCAGGCCAATCGGGGCTGAAAGTTTGACTTTAGTCAAACTTTCAAATTAAGAATACAAAATAGTTAATTTATAGCAGTTATACATAAAAACTATGTAATACTACGCCCGCTCTTGAAAACCTCGTTTTCTCCCTATTTGGGCCTTAATCGGCTATTATATGGCCTAGTTAAAGCCAATCAGGGTTATAAGTTTGACTAAAAAAGTCAAACTTATAACCTTGATTGGCTTAAACTAGGCACAGTAGAAACAAGATTCATTAGTTACATAGAAAATATGTAAATACCACTCTCAGCTCTAGAAAATCATGTTTGTCTTTCGTTTGGACCTTATTTGACTCTTACAAGGCCTACTTCAAGTCAATAAGGGCAGAAGGTTTGACTTTTGATCAAAATTCCAAATTAAGTCTAGAACAAGTTTAATTAGTGATAATTATACATAAAAACTATGTAATTTCACTTTTGCCTTTTAAAAATTGTATTTTCTTCCTGTATGGACCCTATTCAGCTCTTATAAGACTTAGTTCAGACCAATCATAGGTGAAAGTTTGACTCTTTGTCAAAATTCTCAATTAACTCTAGAAACAAGATTAATTAGTAGTAATTATACATAGAAACTATGTAATACCATTAACAACACTCAAAAACTATGTTTTCCTCCTGTTTGGTCCCATTTTGACTCTTATAAGGCCTAGTTCTCATCAATCGGGGTTGAAAGTTTGACTTATGGTCAAACCTCAAAATTAAAAATAGAAAAAAGTTTAATTTATAGTGGTTATACATAATAACTTTTTAATACTACTCTCAGCTCATAAAAA
Source organism: Agave tequilana (assembly GCA_038442645.1). NCBI lineage: Eukaryota > Viridiplantae > Streptophyta > Magnoliopsida > Asparagales > Asparagaceae > Agave > Agave tequilana. The sequence goes on from JAVJIF010011568.1 coordinate 5,974, forward strand.
CCTCATTTTCTCCCCTTTAAGGCATATTCAGCTCTTATATTAGCCTAGTTCTGACTAATCCATGTAGAAAGTTTAAACTTTTGTCAAACTTTCAATTAACACTAGAACAAGGTTGATTAGGAGTAATTGATATAGAAATTATGTAATACTTGTTTTCCATTATGTTTGCAAAGGGGGAAAACTTACAAAAAGGGTTGAGGAGCTAAATTACAAGTATTCTTAAAAAGATTACAAGTAGATCTCCTCAGAGATTCTGGAGAAGTGTGCTGATAGGAGTCTGGTCAGCGCGCGACCACTTTGTCCCTTTGATGATGCGAGCGATGAGATTCCCTTCTCGCCTGGTTCGGGGAATCAGAGAACAGAAGGTTGGTAGAACCCTCTTGCTGCTTCTCAAAATCGCCTTCAATTAGGAATTCCTTCTCGCCTGGTTCCGGAGATTCCTTGAGAAGAAGAACGATGTTAGGGTATCAACACCCTGGTTAGAGAAAGCAATTCTCTAAAAGGTCTCTGAATTCGAGAGCGCACGGTGCTTTGTGAAGAAGCCTCTGCTTGTGGAGTCCTCTTTCTATGTTTCTCTGTGTGTGTGTGTCCTTGTACCCCTGGCGGGCTATTTATAGGGAGAGCAAGGGTATAATCGTCCCTTGAAGATATGGAAACAGATTGAATCAAATCTGTTTAAATCTGGAAAGTAGCCTTGCTGCGAGGCTAAGATAGCTTCTGCGGAGCTAGAATTGGCAGGTCGGTTGATCCTCTTGATCTGTTTTGATCCTTTCCATATCGTTGGAAGATTTCCCCTGATCTTCTTACTCGTTTTAGAAGAGTCAAGAGATTATGGCAATCAACTGCCAATTTGATCTCTGATTTGATCTGATTGGATCCGATCTCATCCGGAGATCTGATTGGTCAAAGTTGACCGTGGCAGATTCATAGCAGCGCTGCCCGCATTGAGCTCGTTGCGGGGCTAGAGGCAATTCTTGGCGAAGTCCAAAAAGAGGCTTTTCGGCGAAGCTGTCAGTTGGCTTCTTGGCGAGGCTTGGATGATTTTAGCCTCTCAAGCGAGGCTATCCCTTTGGGCTCGTGTGATGCTAAGTGCTAGCACCTTAGACCTGCTGAGGTCTGTTTAGAAACAATCCGGGTTCACTGTCTGCTTGCTGGATCAGTGGAGTCCAAGTTGCTTCCTTGTCCCTTGGAGATGGGTGAAAACTGGTCTTCAGCTCGTCTGTAACTTGTCTTTTGTAAATGTCAACAAGTTTAGACATTGTTCAGACCAATAAGAATCTTGTCTTTTTTAAGTGTCAACAAGACCCCCTTCAAAGTTTTCGAAAGTCTGCAATGGCTCAGACTACGAAACACTTTGAACTGCTTTGATCGGTGGTGGTGTGGAGTATGAACGTCGCCATGATGGTTGAGTTCAGCTTCGCCTTGAATCCTGCTTCGGGATGTAGATTCGCCGAGGAATCATGTAGACTCGCTTCTGGGTAGCTTCGCAGCTAGTAACCCCGCATCTGGGCTTCTGAAGATATGTTCGCTTGGGAGCGCATGTCGCTTTCCCGAGATCAACTGCCGTGGGCTGGTTACGAGGAGGATTACTCCTTTCTTCGTACTGATTGAGGGAGATATTCTCCGATTTACACGTTTCCAAGGGAGGATATTCCCTTTTTTCAAGGCGCCATAAGTGCCTTTTATGAGGGAGACGTTTTCTCCCTTCGCACGATTCCAAGGAAAACCGTCCCTATTCTCAAGGCGCAGTAAATGCCTTAAATGCGCTCGTGCTTCCACGCTTGAGGCGGCAGCGCTCAGGCCATGGGGCCTATAAATAGGACACTTGAGGTCCTCTGAAGAGAAGTGCTTTGCCTCTCTTCTCTTCTCTTGGTTTGAAAGAGATACTCAGATCTCTGAACTAGTGGGAATGCCCACTCTGGTCATTATCCGGCCAAGGACCGGTAAGTCTTGATCGTTCAACGACTTCACCGATTTTAGGGAATTCATCTCCCTTGATTTAGCTTTGGCAGCTGCTTCAGGGATTAGCTTCCCTTGTTCTCTATTTAACTGATCTGCAGAGAAGGATTTTGGCATAGCTTCCCAGTGAAGCTACCACTTTTGACTTAATCAAAGGAAGATCACTGCACATTAAGTCCGCTGCACAGGCAGAACTTGGGACTTGGTCTCTTCAATAGTTGAGTCAGTCTTGCCATATAGGCGGAGCTAAGACTGCATCCCACGGGGTCAGTCTGGCTAGACATATAGGCGAGGCTTGGACTTGGCGTTTGTTGAGCCAGCCCATCAGTGCTGTGCAGGCGAGGCTTGTCCTCTGCTTTTACTGAAATTGGATTGCTTTGACCCAAAATTCTGATTTGCAGTTTTTTCTGTGCTTAACTGCTAATCTATTCTGATTTGCCTTGCAGTGGGCTATGCTCGCCAATCTTGTGACTTGATGGAAGGAACCATAAAATTGCCTTATGCTTCCCCGGTTGAAGCTTTACTTTTAAGCAGGAGGAACAATTTGGGGCAGCGGGTGCGTGTCCCAGAGGCTATTGGCAGCCTCTTATCCGAGATGATTCGTTTTGAGGTGAGGCTGGTAGCCGCTTTGTCGGAGATGATCCGTTTCGGGGTAGTGGGCGTCACCTGTGAGATCACTGGCATCATTGCCAACTTTCAACTTTGGTGGCCTTTAAGGGCGATCCACTTCGGGAAAGCGGGCCTCACACCCGTTAGATCACTGGTATCACTGCCGATTCCCATTATACGTGATCTATCGTGTTGGCGGCGATAGGTTTTCATTGCCAGGCTTCAACAAAAATGGCCTGGCAAGATCTGCCATTTTTGTGGAGAATAATGACCGTGTCCTTGCGGCACCACTGATTACGGCCTTGTGCAGGAGGAAGGCCTCCTTTGTCCAGTCGGTTTGACTTAGAAGCGGGTAAAACCACTTGTATGCTTTTTTGCGCAAATGACCCTGTCGAGCAACTGGGTGTGTTGTATGAAACACAACTTTGATGTAGTATCAATGTACCCTTCCTTTTAAATCAATGAAAGTTCATCTTCTAATCATCTGATCTTTGCTTGCTTTCTTTGAGAGTTTGGCCATAGCGGTGGATTTTGATGAGGCTGAGCTGAGGTCACAAGCGCTTGCCCAGGCTGCTGATGACAGGAAGACGAGGCTAAACGCCCTCGGAGAGCGGCTCAGATCGTACAGTGTACGCTTATAGGTCATTGTATACGTGCCTCCATGTGTCCCCTATCTTTTGGAATTAATGGAAATTCTTTCTTTTGTTTTGGCTTCTGTCGAATCTCCAATCTTGTTCTTGCTTGAGGACGTAATCTTTGAGACGTGGCTATCCGTCGGTTCAGAGGTCGCAATGACATAACCGATTAAGACGTCAGCAATCTCGAGGTTAGCCCTTTGCGGGGCTGAAGGGGAGATACTTGCCTTTTATAAATGTCAGCAAACATCGGTGAGTCCTGTCTTTTGTAAGTGTCAACAGGCCCAAAGTTGAGACTTAGCTGTCTGCTGGTTCAGAGGTCGCAATGACATAACCGGTTGAGACGCTACTAAGCTCAATGGTAGATGAAACTTGGCTATCTGCCAGTTCAGAGGTCGCGATGACATAACCGGATGAGACGCCACCAAGCTTCAGAAATTGGTGTTACTCGTCTTTTGTAAATGTCAACGAGTATCGAGACCTGTCTTTTGTAAATGTCAACAGGGCTCGAATTGAGACTTAGCTGTCTGCTGGTTCAGAGGTCGCAATGACATAACCGAATGAGACGTCACCAAGCTTCAAAAATTGGTGATACTTGTCTTTTGTAGATGTCAACAAGTATCGAGACCTGTCTTTTGTAAATGTCAACAGGGCTCAGAGTTGAGACTTAGTTGTCTGCTGGTTCAGAGGTCGCAATGACATAACCGGATGAGACACCACCAAGCTTCAAAAATTGGTGATACTTGTCTTTTGTAGATGTCAACAAGTATCGAGACCTGTCTTTTGTAAATGTCAACAGGGCTCGGAATTGAGACTTGTCTTTTGTAAATGTCAACAAGCTCAAAATTGATGATACCCGTCTTTTGTAAATGTCAACGAGTATCGAGGTTGAGACTTAGCTGTCTGCTGGTTCAGAGGTCGCAATGACATAACCGGATGAGACGCTACCAAGCTTCAAAATTGGTGATACTCGTCTTTTGTAAATGTCAACGAGTATCGAGACCTGTCTTTTGTAAATGTCAACAGGGCTCGGAATTGAGACTTAGCTGTCTGCTGGTTCAGAGGTCGCAATGACATAACCGGATGAGACGCCACCAAGCTCAAGGTTGGTGATACTTGTCTTTTGTAGATGTCAACAAGTATCGAGACCTGTCTTTTGTAAATGTCAACAGGTATCGAGTTTGTAGTGGAATTTGGGAGAAATCTCATTTTTACGGGGAGAAACGAGGGAATCACTGTCATAGGTTTAATGTTAACGTAACAGCGAAATGTATATGTGGTCTTACCATTCTATGGATGAGAATTGGTAAGTGACTTTGGAGGTCTCGTTCTCACGAGGAGAAATGAGGGGACTGCTGTCATAGGTTTAATGTTAACATAACAGCGAAATATATGTGGCCTTACCATCCTATGGATGAGAATTGGTAAGTGATTCTGGAGAGGGAATCAAATGGGAACTGGTCCCTTAGGATTTTTAGCAAACCCCCAGCTGTCAACGGGTTTGATATGCCTTTACCAACTACCGTTTGAATTGGGCTAGCCATGCTTTTCCCCTCAGCATGATGAGTTGTCGAGGACTTATGTTGGGCTTACAGGCCAACATTTTCCTCTATCCTTAATCGTTAAGGATATTGGATTATCGGGTTAATGTCTGCATAACCCTGACTCTCCTTTAGGATAACTGGTGCACGTCCAGGTTCCTATTGGTTTATGGCTGTATGACCTCACTTGGAGGAAGAGAAAGGCTCTCTTTGTGTGTGCTTCGGACACGGAGATCTTGATCAGAGGTGTAGTGTTAACTTGATCAAGAGAAGGATCCTTGATTAAGGATAATACTTCTTTAAGAACTTGCCATTGATCGGCATCATGAGTAGGTCGCCCTCTGCAGTCGTGAGGCGGTATGCTCCGTTTGAATAGACTGTTTCTATCACAAATGGTCCTTCCCATTTAGGCTGAAATTTGCCTTTGGTCTTGTGCGTCATAATCATCGGTCGTCTGACGGCTAAGACCAGGTCTCCTTTCTGGAAGACTCTCTGTTTGACCTTCTTATTGAAGGCTTTTGAGATTCGAGCTTGATATAGCTCGATATGCTGCTGAGCTTGTAGTCGCTTCTCGTCCAAAGCTTCGAGCTCTTGAAGGCGTAGGCGATCATTGTCCTCTGATGTGGTTTTAGTAATCAGAGCTATACGTAATGACGGCATCTGGATTTCCAATGGGAGGACTGCTTCACACCCATATACCAGGGAAAAAGGCGTATTGCCTGTCGGTGTCCGAACCGTGGTTCGGTAGGCCCAAAGACATTCACCAAGCTTTTCGTCCCAATCTCGCTTATTCGAGGAGACGAATTTCTTGAGCAGCTTGATGATTGTTTTGTTGAATGCTTCCGCCAAGCCATCGGCAGCAGGATTATAGGCAGTTGAAGCCACATTCTGAATTCGGTATTTATCGCAGAACCGATAGAATACTTGGCTTATGAATTGGGGACCGTTGTCGTGGATGATCCGCCTAGGGACACCAAATCGATGGATGACATGGTGTTTGATAAAGTGAACCACATTGGAGGTTTTGACTTCAACCAGTGGTATAGCCTCCGCCCATTTTGAAAAGTAGTCGGTTATTGCTAGGATAAACCGGTGACTTTTTGTCGAAGAAGAGCTGATTGGCCCTACGACGTCTATTCCCCATGCTTCAAATGGCCATGAAGCAACAGTCGGGTGGAGCAGCTCCGAAGGCTGGTGTATGAAGTCCGCATGAATCTGACATGCTTTACATCTTCGTGCATATTGGATGGCGTCGGCTATCATAGTTGGCCAATAATATCCCAGCCTATGCAATCTGTCTTTAAGCTTTGGATCTGGCTGATGAGCTCCACAAGTGCCGTCGTGCGCTTCTTGGAGCGCTTCCTGTGCCTCTGAATGAGAAAGGCAACGGAGGAGGACACCGTCATATGAACGACGGTAAAGTGTCTTCAGAGTCGGATCGTAGTAGAAACGGAGAGACCTTCGTCTGATAGATGTCGCTTCTTTAGGATTGTCTGGAAGCAGACCGTGCAGGACATAGTCGATGAGAGGAAAGCGCCAATCCCTCGGCTCAAGATCCGTGGAGACATTATAGACTTCTCGAGTCCTTAGCATGTGCTTGGAGCATACAAGATGTCGAGTTGCGACTGTAAGGTGATACTCGGTGTCGGCTGGCAAGGCTAGTGTTGTTGCTAATGCAGCAAGAGCGTCCGCCTTGGTATTCTGAGATCGAGACACATGCCCGATGTAGAAACCTTCAAATAGGTTAGCCAATTCGATGGCTGTATGGTAATAAGGCACCAAGTCCTCATGGCGGACTTCGTATTCGCCTTTAACCTGATTGATGATCAGTTTTGAATCGCCATAAGCTTCGAGGTAGCGTACCCCCATTCCATGGGCGAGTTGAAGACCGATGAGCAGAGCATTATATTCTGCAACATTGTTGGAGCATGATTCTGTCAGAGAAAATGCTCTGGGCAGGACATGATTCTGTGGGGAGATAAACACAACCCCCACTCCGGTAATAATCTTGCCTTTAGGGCCCATTCGCGATGCTCCATCAAAGAACATCTGCCACACTTCCTCTTCTGAGTTTGCATAAGACTCGAAGACCTCATCGGGGATGTCTTCGTGAAGTTTTGAATGCTCCGGAACTGGATGAGCAGCCAAGAATTCTGCAAGGGCCTGGCCTTTAACCGCCTTCTGGGGGGTGAAGATCATGTCGTATTGAGACAATAAAAGTGCCCACTTAGCCAATCTTGAATTCAATGATCCTGGCTTCGTCATAAGAAGACGCAATGGGTTTACTATGGAGATGACATGTATGGTCTGGCCGACCAAATAATGTCGTGTCTTCTGAACAGCGAAGACGAGAGCTAAACACTCTTTCTCGATAGGGTTGTAGCGAGATTCCGCTCCTATGAGAGTTCTGCTCAGATAATAAATGGCTTGCTCGTGGCCATTGTCGTCCTTTTGAGAGAGGAGGGCACCGAGGGAGTAATCCATAGCCTTTACATAAAGCAAGAATGGCTTCCCTGATGTAGGGGCCACTAAGACTGGAGGTTTCGTGAGGTACCTCTTGATATCTTCATAAGCTTCCTGGCAAGCTTGATCCCATACAAAGGAAGCACCCTTTTTCATGAGTCGGGTAAACGGCTGACAGCAGCCTGAGAGATTTGCGATGAATCTTCTGATATAGGCCAGCCTGCCTTGCAAGCCTCTGAGCTCTTTGAGATTCCTTGGTGGATGCATGCTCTGGATGGCTTTGACTTTGTCTGCGTCAAGATGAATTCCTTTTGATGTGACAATAAACCAAGGAATTTGCCGCTTAACACTCCCAAGAAGGATTTTGTTGGGTTCATTTTCAGTTGATGAGCCCGCATTATGTCGAACATCGTTCTCAGATCGCGAAGATGTTCATTCATGTTGCGGCTTTTGACGGCAATGTTGTCGACATAGCATTCCACCGTTTTTTGGAGATGATCACGGAAGATCGTACTCATTGCCCGCTGGTAGGTTGCTCCGGCGTTCTTCAGTCCGAAGGGCATTACAGTATAGCAGTATACCCCCAATGGTGTTCGGAACGAAGTATGCTTCTCGTCGTCGGGATACATCTTAATCTGGTTGTACCCTGAAAAGCCGTCCATGAAAGACATCCTTTCAAACCCGCATGTGTTGTCAATCATGACATCGGTGATGGACAGTGGGAATTCGTCTTTGGGACAAGCCGTATTGAGATCACGGTAGTCGATGCATATCCGTATTTTCCCGTTCTTCTTGAGGACGGGGACGATGTTAGCTACCCAATCTGGATGTTGTTCCTCCCGGATGAAGCCACATGCAATGAGCTTGTGAACTTCGGCCTCAATAGCTTCCATGATGTTCGGGCGAAACCGACGTTGTTGCTGCTTGACTGGCTTGACGTCAGGCTTGATGTTTAGACGGTGCATAGCGACCTGTGGATCAAGTCCGGGCATATCTTCGTAGCTCCATGCGAAGACATCTATATACTCTCTTACGAGTATTATCAATTCTTCCCTTTCCGTAAGTGATAGGCTTTCACTTATAAAGATGGGTTTGGGATGATCTTGACTTCCCAGGTTGACCTGCATCACCTTGTCTTCAGTGGGTGGCTCGCGCAGTTCGAATCGCTTTTCCCATTGAAGGTCTAATTGCTGGGCCCATGGTTCCTCATCAGTGGCTTCTGCGGGCTCTAATTGACTGCTTGAGGTCATATTAGCAGTGAGATCTTTGAACATTCCTCCTATGCTGATATCGGAGTCCCACTCGGAGGAAGAAGCCGAATGTGATGGAATTGATCCATTGTCCTTGACTTGAACTGTTACTGATGATGAGGGTGTGACGTAACCCAACCCCCTGCGTGTACTATCATAGTAATTTGCAGGCTTCCCTTTAGGCACAAAGTTCCGCATCAAACCGCGCCTTCCTTTTCCGAAATTCAGGCCTGCTCCATGCTTCAAGTCGTACCCCATTTTCTTCATAATATGGCGCGCTGGCCGTGCGTAATGAAAGAATTGTGGAGTGTCTGGGTCTGAACTTGAATCTGCGACCGCGGGTCCCTGTGGTTGGGTTCTACCGAAGATTATCGGTAACTGACCTTCTTTGGATGGCGGGATCACCAAGATGGCTCCTTCTGCGGATTCCATGGGCGTGTTGGCCACACGTGGCTCATGTACGGGCACATGCAGAGAGCCATCCGTAATGGATTTAATCGACCCAATACTCGCAGGATAATCAAAAGAAATATTATCATTAATTACCCATTCACCTTCATCCTCTGAAGGAGTATTACATAGGGGATTATTGAGACATGCTATAATTGGTTCACCAATCAGAATGGCTGGCATGCCTGTTTCGGATTCTGAATCCGCCTCGTTGCCACTTTCATCATCGTCCGGCAACGATTCTTTAAGTGCTCCACCGGCCTCTTGATATAGGAGAGCGTCAGTGAAGTAGTTTTTCACTCCTTTGAATGGTTGTCTCTCAGCAAAGACAGTTCGTACTGTCGCATTATCTTCAACATATTTGAAGCATTGATGGAGGGTGGAAGGGACGATCCAGTTGGCATGGATCCATGGTCGTCCTAGCAACAGGTTATATGAAGTGTCAGCATCAATGACATAGCATGTCACTTCTGACTTTAGACTCCCGATTCTGCAACGGAGTCGAATCTTCCCCAGTGGATGACTGCTCCCGGCGTTGAAACCGTATATTGTAGTAGTGGTTGCGGACAACCTATACAATGGTATGCCGAGGAAGTAGAGAAGCCTTTTGGGGATGATGCTGAGTGCAGACCCTGGATCGACTTGTACCCGCTCAATGCATGTTGAACTGATATATCCGGTGTAGTACAGAGGTCGATCGTGCTTGTTATCTTTGAGAAGCATATCTTCCGCTGTGAAGGTAATAGCGGGCACCTTTGATTGTGCATGATGACATTCTGGGCAGGAAGACTGAGCGTCAGCATAAGGGATCTCAGGCATGCATGTCAGAAAGGATTCTGAATTGGCTAGCGCATCCCTGAGTGCTTTTCTTGTCTCTTTCGAGAGGCGAAGGAGCTCGTGTATAGTGATACGAGCTGGGATATTGGCCAGTTGAGCCAATATGTCAAACCGAAAGGGCATATCAAACCCTTGGCCTGGTGGTTTCTTCAACACGTGGTCGAATCGTACCTCCTTAGGCTTTTCTTTCCCTTTGGCTGGGATTGGAGTGGATGCTGGTACTTGTACTGACGTCGTTTGCTGTTGTGTCTCGTCAGTAGACTTTTCATACTGCCTCAAGTATGATTTTCCGGATCGGGTGCCCGTTTGTTGAGGCGTATCGGCTTGCGCTGCGCAAGCATGCTTTTCTACTTCGAAATTACTGAGGGAAGCCGATGTAAGATTGCCGTCGTCTGGCAGGATGGAGATGACATTGCAAGACTTGCCCTTTGAGTTGGGCTGCTTTGGATCCCGCTGTACGTCTTGGACGAGGTCTGGATGTATCTACATGACTTCTCCTGTCTCCAATGTTAAGGGAACAAGACCCTTATTGTTTTGAGCTGTAGCTGGAAGATGCTTGACTTCCAACCGTGGCGCAGGGACGGAATAAGTCCCGTCAGGAACTGTGACCTTTGGAGCTTTGCCGAACTCAAGAGTTACCATATTGGCAGTGACTTTCTTCTGCTCCGTTTTCAACGTCAGAACCCGGGCATCGACCAAGGCTTGAATTCTATCCTTGAGGACATAGCACTTGTCAGTAGGATGGTGGACCATCCTGTGGTAGAGGCAGTATTTAGGGTCGTTTGTGCGCCCTATCTCATTGGGACGCCGCGCATCTGGCAGCTTCATTTTGTTCCCTTTGTGGAGCAGATGGAATATGGTGACCACCTGATCGTCTTTGAACGAGTACTGCTTTGGAGGGAACTTAGACTCCTGGCTGTTGAAGCCGCTCTTCTTGGCCTTCGACTGCACATCTCTGGATAACTCCACAGACATAGTCTCTTTGCCTTTAGCTTGAGAAGATTGCGGTAGATCGCTACGCCCTTTGTTGTTCATCCCCCATTTGCCTCTAGGGGCGGATGGTTCGAACTTCTTAGCCGACTTCTCGGCTATCTCAGCTTGTTCGACCAATTCCTTCCAAGTGTGGGCTTTGACAGCCCCCATGCGAACTTCAACTTGGTCTAGGAAGTTGTGTCTGCATGTCTGTAAGAGCATGGGCAATGGCATCCCTGCTGGGCACATCAAGGATAAGTTTCTGAACCGTTCAATGTAGTCACGGACAGATTCGCCCTTCCTCTGCACAGTGGAGAGGAGCTTGTCCATGGTCACTTTGGTATCGTCCTCATAGAAACGAGAGAGGAACCGAGTTTCCAGGTCGATCCAGGAGTTGATAGAGCCCGGGGGAAGACTGCAAAACCAGTCAAATGCCACCCCCTTTAAGGTGCCAATGAAAAGCCTAACCATGATGGCGTCATTGCTTATAACATTACCAGTCTGAGACCGGAAATAGTAGATGTGCTGATTTGGCGAGCTCTTTCCATCATAGGTATGCAGCGTTGGCGGTTTGAACTTCGGTGGATATGGCACCGAATCCCACTCCAGCGGATAAGGACGGACTGTCCCTACCTTCTTTAATTCATCCCTCTGAGCCAGGGATGCGATTTGAGCTTGGAGGCCCTTAAGGAGTTCGGCGTCTAAGGAAGAACCCTCCTTGGATTTCTCCGGCTTTGGTTGCTCATTGCTGAAGTGTTCCTCCTCATCGTGATTGCTCCCGGCATCATTGTTATTCCGGTTATTGAGGAGTTGGGCGAGCATCTGTTGAATATTGTCTAGAGCCTCTTGCTGAGTCTTGGAAGTTTGCTCCTGAGCTTCCAGGTGCCGACGAAGATCGTCGTTGACGTTATCAGCCATATTGACTGATGCTCTGTCTGTTCGCACCGAACTGACGGTCGCCGAGGAGGCATACCCACTGTCTTCATCTTCTCCGTCCAATGATTGGAGTGATCTCCTGGGCTGTGACGAGGCTAGGGCCGTCGAGGAAGAAGGCTGTTCATAAGTGTAGGGTATCGCCACCCTGGATCTGGTGTTTCGGAAAACACCTTCCTCATGCACCAAGACTTCGCCTAAGCCTGGGCTGTAGTCTGGATCTGGGGACTCTTGTCCTCTTCCGGTCATGTTGACGGATGCGGAGGGTAGATCTCGTGAGATGCTCCTTTTGCGATGTTTCACCGGGACTTGTACCGATAGTCGATCAAAAACTGACCGTCGTCTTGGAGGTGTGGCGGAGATTGATCCCAGCCGGCAATGGACCGAGTGGAGTGTCAGCAGTTGACATCCCCTGTGTTGGCAATAGGGGGAAGAGGTTTGTCTATCCGTCAACAATTTTCTCAAATCGAACCCGGTTGGGTCCCTGCAATCGGGCGCAAAGGCTCTTTTGGATCGCACATAGGGCGATGTCCTGCTTCTTTTATCCCTGCAGAAGGGTTTAGCACTGAATAGTGCTTTGGTTCTAGCTTCGCCATTAGACGCGAACTTAGTGCTTGACGCACTGGAAAGCGGAGCACGCTGCGGTGCTTTACCCGCTATGCTGCTGCGAAGGCAATTAGCCTTAGATGGTACTTTGGCTTCGGCTTCGCGGTCATAGACCCTGCACGTACGCTGTGGTACAGTGGCTTCGCTCATGAGAACGAGGCCGGCACGAGGCATCGCTGCCCTTGAATTGGACGACGGTATGATTGCCGTCGTAACTTTATGATTGGAGCAGACAGGCATCTTGCCTTTCTCTTCGCGGGAGAGGCACGGTTTAGGCGTTGCTACGCCTGAAGCTTCGGTCGAAGACTTCTGTTTAGGCTTCCATACCCGCCTTGGCAGAGGAGACTTAGGTTCACAAAGAACCTGATTTGCCACACACGAGGCTGAGGGGTGTCGGCAGAATTCTGCTTCCGTTTCTGATTTGAAACCTTGGCCGTGGAAACCTTCCTATGCTTCCGTGCTCGAAGCATTAGGCCACCCCCAGAGAGGACTTCTTCAAATCTTTCTTGATCGAACTGAACCACCAAGTTCTCACAAGTAAAGGAATCAGACTGCGGACGTGCTCCCTTGTTGCGCCAAATAACCGCAGTAGGTCCGTAGAGAACCTTTTCAGTCTCCGTAGAGACTTTCCTTGAAGATTTAGCCAGAGAAGCTCTGGCTGCACCGGCTTTTCTGAATTCAGAGTTAGACCCGAAGGTCTGTTCGTCGCATTGCGACACTTGATTCTCGGCAGTGGAGAATTTCTTCCCCAGCGGAGTCGCCATCTTGTTTTTCATTATGTTTGCAAAGGGGGAAAACTTACAAAAAAGGGTTGAGGAGCTAAATTACAAGTATTCTTAAAAAGATTACAAGTAGATCTCCTCAGAGATTCTGGAGAAGTGTGCCGATAGGAGTCTGGTCAGCGCGCGACCACTTTGTCCCTTTGACGATGCGAGCGATGAGATTCCCTTCTCGCCTGGTTCGGGGAATCAGAGAACAGAAGGTTGGTAGAACCCTCTTGCTGCTTCTCAAAATCGCCTTCAATTAGGAATTCCTTCTCGCCTGGTTCTGGAGATTCCTTGAGAAGAAGAACGATGTTAGGGTATCAACACCCTGGTTAGAGAAAGCAATTCTCTAAAAGGTCTCTGAATTCGAGAGCGCACGGTGCTTTGTGAAGAAGCCTCTGCTTGTGGAGTCCTCTTTCTATGTTTCTCTGTGTGTGTGTGTCCTTGTACCCCTGGCGGGCTATTTATAGGGAGAGCAAGGGTATAATCGTCCCTTGAAGATATGGAAACAGATTGAATCAAATCTGTTTAAATCTGGAAAGTAGCCTTGCTGCGAGGCTAAGATAGCTTCTGCGGAGCTAGAATTGGCAGGTCGGTTGATCCTCTTGATCTGTTTTGATCCTTTCCATATCGTTGGAAGATTTTCCCTGATCTTCTTACTCGTTTTAGGAGAGTCAAGAGATTGTGGCAATCAACTGCCAAATTTGATCTCTGATTTGATCTGATTGGATCCGATCTCATCCGGATCTGATTGGTCAAAGGTTGACCGTGGCAGATTCATAGCAGCGCTGCCCGCATTGAGCTCGTTGCGGGGCTAGAGGCAATTCTTGGCGAAGTCCGAAAAAGAGGCTTTTCGGCGAAGCTGTCAGTTGGCTTCTTGGCGAGGCTTGGATGATTTTAGCCTCTCAAGCGAGGCTATCCCTTTGGGCTCGTGTGATGCTAAGTGCTAGCACCTTAGACCTGCTGAGATCTGTTTAGAAACAATTCGGGTTCACTGTCTGCTTGCTGGATCAGTGGAGTCCAAGTTGCTTCCTTGTCCCTTGGAGATGGGTGAAAACTGGTCTTCAGCTCGTCTGTAACTTGTCTTTTGTAAATGTCAACAAGTTTAGACATTGTTCAGACCAATAAGAATCTTGTCTTTTTTAAGTGTCAACAATACTATTTCTGACCTTTGAGAATCATGTTTTCTCCCTTTTTTGGGCCCTATTCGGCTCTTATAATGCGTAGATAAGGCCAATCAGAGCTCAAAATTTGACTTTTGGTCAAACATCTAGATTAAGACTACAAACTAGTTTAGTTAGTCGTAATTGTATATAGAAACTATTAATACTACTCCCTCCACTTTAAAACCAAGTTTTCTCCCCCGTTTAGGTTATATTCGGCTCTTATAAGGCTAGTTCATGCCAATCGGGGTGAAAGTTTGACTTTTAATCAAACTTCCTAATTAATACTAGAAAAAAGGTTAATTAACAATAATTATACATTGAAGAAATGTACTATAGCTTTTTGCTCTTGAAAATCATGTTTTTCACCCGTTTGAGTCTTGTTTGGCTCTGATGAGGGCTAGTTTAGCCAATTGGGGCTAAAAATTTCACTTTTGGTCAAGCTTTCAAATTAAAAATAGAAACAAGTTTAATTAGTAGTAGTTATGCATAAAAACTATGTGATATTACTCTCGACTCCTGAAAATCATATTTTCCTCCTGTTTGGGTCCTATTTGGCTCTTATAATACCTCATTCAAGCCAATCAGGGCTGAAGTGTTGACATTTGGTCAAACTTTCTAATTAAGAATAGAAACAAATTTAATTAGTAGGATTATAAATAAAAACTATGTAATGCTACTCCCGGTTCTTGAAAACATGTTTCTCCCCTTTTAGGCCCTATTCGGTTCTTATAAAGCCTCGTTCAGGCCAATCGGGCTGAAAATTTGACTTTTAGTCAAACATTCAGATTAAGGCTAGAAACAAGTTTAATTAATAGTAATTGTACATAAAAACTATTTAATACTACTCCCAGCTCTTTAAAGACATATTTTCTCTCTATTTAGGCCCTATTAGGCTCTTATAAGGCCTACTTCAGGCTGGTCGGGGCTAAAACTGTGGCTTTTGGTCAATCTTTCAAATTAATTACAGAGATAATTTTAATTTATAGTAGTTATATGTAAAAACTACGTAATACTATTTATAGCTCTTGAAAACCTCAATTTCTCCCCGTTTAGTCCCTATTCAACTCTTATATGGCATAGTGCATGCGTATCGGGGCTGAAATTTGACTTTTAGTCAAACTTTCAATTATTAAACATCCAATTAACACTAGAAACAAGGTTATTTAGTAGTAATTGCACATAAAAACTATGTAATATCACTCACAGCTCTTGAAAATCATATTTGTCTCTTGTTTGGGTCATGTTCGGCTCTTATAATGCCCAGTTGAGGCCAATCGGGGCTAAAGATTTCACTTTTGGTCAAACTTCCCTATTAAGTATAGAAACAAGTTTAATTTGTAGTAATTTTACATGAAAACTGTAACGCCCCGATCCTGCGGGTACGGAGACGTTACTGCAACGTATATACGCAGGTCAGAAATACCCTCACGTATATACGCTAAGCATCAGTTCAGGCAAGAATCAGAGTACGGAAGCACGTGGTGCATTATACATTCCAACATATGAGTACAATTACAAAGTTATCACCAGAGGTGATAAATATTACAATAATATTACATCACCGATAAGCGCAAATGCGAGAATATAAAGAGATGTACAAGCATGAACAGTAAGGAGACTCAGACTCATCACAGGAAAATTCTAGAGCCGAGCAGGGGGCCTAGAAGGATGGGGTTCTGGACGGTCTACTGATGATCCACGCTACCGCTGCGCATCTCAGGTCAGCAACTGGGACAATCCACACGCTCCAAGCTCCAAGACCTGGACATGAGGATCCAGAGGAGTCAGAACTCCCCAGGCGAGTGGTGAGGCAAAAGCCAGATGGTGTGCAAAGATAAGCACACGTGTATCGATAAAACCGAATCATAATCATGCATTGAAAACCGTGTCGTGAGCATAAGCATGTAGGAGCAAGTAGATATAAGACAAGTGATATCAAATAGGAAGTACTCATGGTATGATAAGATAAGAACAGGAGACTGTTGGAATAGAATACAAGTGATAAAGCAGGGTATGAGCAGCTAATATGATAATAATCATAAAACCGGAAATCCGATGTAAAACCCAATAGAAGCAAACTCGGTAAAGCATACAACGGATCCATAGTTGGCATCTTTTATTATTATTATTACTCGTCTTACCCTGATGTCTAGATATGTGAACTAGCGTCCTAGCACACATATATCCACATCTGAGTAAAGCAAGGTTGTTATTGGAAACCAACGGGGGTATCAACGAACAATGTTTACAGTGGGTCCCGTACATACCCGGGACCACGGCCCAAGATTGTTCTGTTGCTTGGTGGACGGAACCTGCCGCAAGGCGATCAGGAGGGTCTTATAGGATGCCCTTATCAAGATGGTACCAAGAAGGAGGGAGCCAGCACTCCCCTCGGTCGCCTGGAAGCCCACAGGTCAGACCGGAAGTTTTAGTTGCACAACATGCCTAATACCACTGTAAACACGAACATATATTGATAGCCGCAAGTTTCCCCCGACCCGATGTAAGTTGTCTCATTTTATGATTTATTAGATAATTATCAGATTTCGGGAATGAGCAGGAACAAGTTAGGAATATCAGGAATACATGTGTATCAGGAGTACGGTTTGTACTATAATGTATCACATGTGTATCAGGAGTACAGTTTGTACTATAATGTATCAAGTTGAAATCAAGATGTCAGGTCATCATTCCCGTTATCGTGATAATTATGAGAGTCAAGTATATCATACCAGGTGTCAAGTGATAGCATGACAGGAGGATGATTTTGGCAGGTGACTAATCATGTCAAGAGATTGATATAAGTCCGGTGGCAAGTGATTGGTCACTAATGTTGCATATTTAGTATCATATTTCCATACTTATTTTAGAATAAAAGCCTGCATTGTCCTAATTAATTGCTTAATTTATTTGCAGGCCCAATCCTTAAGGAGATGAAGAGAAATGAGCCCAAAAGCCCACCAGAATTCTGAATTAAATCAGAATTAATTCGTACTCACTAAATCAGGGCAAAATCAAGAGGTTGAAAACCGGTTGAGAAGAATCCTCTCAGAATCGATCGGTTAAAGCCAAGAATCCGAGGCCATTTCGTCAGAATCCGGGACTCAAACGAAGAAACCAATAAAGGATAAAGTCGGAAGATTATCCCAGGATGACCCACCAACAGGGTGTGGCCATCTGGCCACACCCTGGCCGCGGAAACGCGGCCCAATCCGCGTTTCCGCGGCTTGGTTGGGGAGTTAGGGGGAGCGTTTGCTCCCCCGATCTCCCCGGGATCTTGGTTGTTGGGGTTATGCCTATAAAAGGCCAGTATCTACGCAGAAAAATGGACGACCTCTTCCAACGCTATAAAAGGCCAGAACTTGCAAAAAGGTTTCCAGGTAAGTCATCAATTAAACTAGGTAAGTATTCCTTCCTTTTCTTTCCTTTCTCTCATTTTTGTAAATTATATCACCACCTCTTCCAACTCTTTTTCCTCCACTTCATTTGTACATATTCGCTTCATTGTTTTCTGATTTTTCCACCTTCTTCATCTTTCATTTTCTTCTAACTTTAACATAATTCTTATACATTTTCTTAACTTAAAAACAGAGAAGAACTTTCGTTTTGTTTTCATAAAGATTTCAATATAAAGAACGTAAACGCTTCTATCGCAAAACCCTCCTTGTGGATCACGACCCGCATAGCCACTTGCTATAGCGGTGAGAATTGAGCACTTGCACATTTCTATTCTAAGATCTGAAATTTCGTATTTTTTTGTGCAGGTTTTGCCTCAATCAAATTTTGGCGCCGTTGCCGGGGAGGGTAACGTTTTTATTGAAATCTGATTTTTTTTTGAAATTTTTTTAGAACTAAACGAATTTTCTTCTCTGTTGCAGGTACAGGGCAAGCAAAGCAGGAAATTAGTATTGCAGTAACATACAAGTGGCCTTGGGCCTCTGCTCTAGAAAGCAGAGACCAAGGGCCCTCTGAATTGCCGCGTTTCCACGGCAAAAGCCGCGGATCCGCGGCAAGGACGAGTTGACTACTAACAGGTCTTTGCAGGGCTGCTTGCTTTGCAAATTCTAGTTTTTCTGCAATTCTTTATTTCTTATATGCCATCACATAAGCCTGCTAATAATCAACAGTAAAACATTTGTTGAAAAGATAAAAAATTGATGAGACGTTTGCATTTTAGGCACGTGTCTTTTCAATTCATTTATTTTTACTGTTGAAGAGTGCTGGAGTAAGGTACGTATGCATTGCATTTAGCATAGGACTCACTTCTTGGTTGATTTATATCGCTGTGAGTGAATCTTATTTATCTTGTACACTTGCACAAACTAATCTTAAGGGCAATAACCCATTAACAAGATAAGGTAGGGATTTAATCACCCTTCCTTAGCCCACAAATCAGATTCCAAGCACTCACTAACCCAAGCCTAACTTAAAAATGAGTAGATGTTGGCCCTAGGGACATCTCGGACTCAATTAGGAGATTATCCTAAGGGGGAAAAGGTGTTGGAATTTGACTCTTGCCAAATCAGTGTCTAGGAAAGGGATTAAGGGCCGAAAGCCCGAAGGTTGATGGTTATTTAATTAAGGAACGTCTTTGACGGAAAACCTCCCACCAACCTTGCCCTGACCTGGCTGATTAGCTTGTGGTCAAAGTCTGCATTAGACCTCCTGTGGACAGTCTAAATTAGTTAGGAGTCGTCTAGGTCATAGGTCTAACCTAACTTAGTTTAGAATTTTTCTTTTTTTTTGCTTATTTGTTTGTTTTTTCTTTCTTTTTGTTTGTATTCTGTTGTGTGATTGGCTTATAATAATAATTTTTCCAACTTCAATAATAATCCATATTACACACCGACTTCATTTTCAGATATTACCAACCCGGCATATCATAACTTTGACCAACCTAGTGTGCCGGATTGGTCTTATCCGAATCAATATAACCCATACCCCCAATCTAATGACTATAACTTCCATAACGATTTCAACTCTTCACAGAGTCAGTGGGGATTCACCTACCCCGAGTCAGATTTTCAACCAAATTGTCCTCCTTCTCCACCTAGTCCACAATATTTTCAAGATTCATACTCAGTTCCACCAGTCCAAAATAGAAAACTATCAATTTTGAAAATGAGTATGCGTGAGTCCAAACACAAATCACAAAATCTGATGGACTCACAATTTCACTATCACTTCCAAGACAACACTTCATCTTTTCATCAAATAATGAATTCATCAATTATGAAAAGATGCTTGAAGCCATGACTCATGCTCAAAATGCTAGAAATCGTGACATAGATATGATGGTCGAATCTCTACGTTCTCACCGTTGGACCAGTTCTGATGTCACTAACCATTCTGTTAGAGCCGAAGAGTCATGTAGTTTTGGAAATCAAGATTCCATTTCAGAACAACCATTTGAACTTGCCCAAACTCCAAATAATATTGATAGTTTGGCAAGTTATCCCTTGCCTGAAATCGAACTTGAAAGTGAATATGATCATGAACCTCAACTTAGTGATTCAATTTTACTTCCTGATTCAATAATGACTCCGGTTTCTTCACTTGATTTCATCCTTTCCCTGAGTCAACATTGGATCCTGTGCCTATTCATTATGAAATTGAATCACCCATTTTTGATGATCATATTGAATTTGACCAATTTTACACTTTTGAAAGTCCTATTGATAAATTGGCAAGTTCTCCATTTTTTGATATTGAACTCAATAAGATATGTGACCTAGATTCTCAAATCTGTGATCCAGTTCAACTTTCTGAATCAATATTGACTCCTGTTTTGTTACCAAACTTGAGTAATATTTTAGAGTCAGTTTTGATTCCTCCACCTATCATTCATGAACTTGAATCACCCATATTAGGTCACATTCCATTGTTGGAAAATAAATGTAGACTAGAGTTTCAACTTCTTGACTTGGACCCAATTTCTGAACCTATTTTGACTCTTGAACCTTTACTTGACTTAAGTCACCTTACTGAGTCGGTATCAGTTCTTATACTTCCTGAGTCCAAGTCAATCATTCTATCATTTCATACTCTTTTCTGGGACGAGGTGGTTGACAAATTTGACTCCGAAATTAGTTATGGAATTTGGAAATTAGATGGGGTCAAATACTTAATAAAAATCCTTTATGGACACATCTTTTTAGTGGGTTATATTAGAGTAATTGTTGGTGGGTTCCTCCGAACCCAAAGAAAAGTTGATTGGGCCGCATTTCGTGGACCAATTAGACCACCACCGGAACCACCACCTTAAGGTAACCTTTTTCTTCCCTTTCTTCTTTTTCATGCATCTATGCATTAATTCATACATTGAGGACAATGCATGAGATAGGTGTGGGGGAGGGTCCAACATAACTTTTCTTTTTATTTAATAAAAAAATTAATTAATTAACAATTTTTTTACTTTTAAAAACTTTTTGAAAATGGAAGTAATACTTTGACATATTTTTTGTAAGAAATTAAGTTAATTTTAGGAATAGGAAAATCCAAATTAGGATTTCTTATACTTGGTCGAAATAAGATTATTTGTTTGATTTTTAGGGTTAGGAAGATAATTTGTCAAAGTAATTTAGTCTTGATCTTTACCTTGATGAAATATGCACACTTCATACACTTACACACTTAGGGTTCAAAAACAAATATTCTTATGCCTTATAAAAAAAAAGAGAAAAATAAAATAAAAAGATAAACAGTCTAATTATTGATTAGCTAGGTGCTTTGGCCTAAGCAAGCCTTAGTATTTATGCGAAAGATGATTAGATAAGTTTGAAAAGAAAATATAAATTAAGCTGAGTATTTGTGCCTAATAAAGCATAAGTATTCACGCCTAAAAGAGGTTCATATAATAAAATCCTTAGTTTTGTGCCTTGTTTGCTCGAGTCCTTAAATCCTAGGGGTGTCTTCTCACCTGGTGCCCTAAGACCGTCTGGTTTGGGACTCATCGATTAAGGCTCGTTACATGGGCAGATTAGAAAGCCTAAACTAAGGAATAATACCATTAAAAAATATATATATATAAATAAATAAGGCATAAGAGTTAGAGTTAATGAACCCTTAGTCAAAATTTTCACAGTCACAAGTGCATATGACTTAGGGTAAAGTAAAAGACTAGATGAGAAGTACAATTTGACTCCTTACTTTAATTGATAACAAATTTTTGAATAGAGACTAAGTTTAGGAATGAAAAATTCAGTTTTCCTATAACTTATAGATTGCTTAGATCTTACAATTATATTTCAAATATTTTTTCCTTTCAAAATGCTTTTCAAAAAATACTAACTCTTTATTTCCCTTTCTTTATGGATTTTGTGGGTGCAATCCGCTGAAAACCCTCACGAGACAAAACTCGTCCTCTAGGGGAAACTTAGAGGTTTAACGGCTTGTTGCACATGCTCAGTGCAATCGCGTGACCTGCAAAAGTGGTCTAATAATCCTTAGTATAGTTTAGTTGTTTTGCTCGAGGACGAGCAAAAGATAGGTATGGGGGTGTGATTGGTCACTAATGTTGCATATTTAGTATCATATTTCCATACTTATTTTAGAATAAAAGCCTGCATTGTCCTAATTAATTGCTTAATTTATTTGCAGGCCCAATCCTTAAGGAGATGAAGAGAAATGAGCCCAAAAGCCCACCAGAATTCTGAATTAAATCAGAATTAATTCGTACTCACTAAATCAGGGCAAAATCAAGAGGTTGAAAACTGGTTGAGAAGAATCCTCTCAGAATCGATCGGTTAAAGCCAAGAATCTGAGGCCATTTCGTCAGAATCCGGGACTCAAACGAAGAAACCAATAAAGGATAAAGTCGGAAGATTATCCCAGGATGACCCACCAACAGGGTGTGGCCATCTGGCCACACCCTGGCCGCGGAAACGCGGCCCAAGCCGCGTTTCCGCAGCTTGGTTGGGGAGTTAGGGGGAGCGTTTGCTCCCCCAATCTCCCCGGGATCTTGGTTGTTGGGGTTATGCCTATAAAGGCCAGTATCTACGCTAAAAAATGGACGATCATGCAGATTAGGATTTAGCCTAGTTTTCATTCTTTGTAGTTTAGGTTTTTCTTTTCTTTTTATGTAACGTGTATGTAAACTTAGGGTAGAAGAAGATTCATGTAAGTAAGAGAGAGAGGCTGATGTTGAGAGTGACACCGATGTACCCTCCTCCTTTCTTCCATTGTCTCTGGAAGTAATAAAGGTAAAAGCTTCTTTTTATGTTCGTATTTTGTTTTGCTTTCCTCTTCCTCTTTCTACTTTACCTTGGTTGTATTTGTTGAGTTTACAAGTGAATTCCAAAGCATGTATAACTAAGCTACGGGAGAGCCAGCGATAGTTCATGAAGACGTTCTCCTCTTCCAAGCTCCGCATCACTTCGTTCTAGATAAGCTTGACGATATAATGTGCACGGGGACCGAGCTCGAGTTTATGATCTATGCGTTGAACGCCTCCGAAGCAAAAAGGTAGAACTTGCAAAAAGGTTTCCAGGTAAGTCATCAATTAAACTAGGTAAGTATTCCTTCCTTTTCTTTCCTTTCTCTAATTTTTGTAAATTATATCACCACCTCTTCCAACTCTTTTTCCTCCACTTCATTTGTACATATTCGCTTCATTGTTTTCTGATTTTTCCACCTTCTTCATCTTTCATTTTCTTCTAACTTTAACATAATTCTTTTACATTTTCTTAACTTAAAAACAGAGAAGAACTTTCGTTTTGTTTTCATAAAGATTTCAATATAAAGAACGTAAATGCTTCTATCGCAAAACCTCCTTGTGGATCACGACCCGCATAGCCACTTGCTATAGCGGTGAGAATTGAGCACTTGCACATTTCTATTCTAAGATCTGAAATTTCGTATTTTTTTGTGCAGGTTTTGCCTCAATCAGCAAGTCATGTCATAACAAGGGGCCTTTGCCAAGTAGTAGCATGTCTGGTGTCAGGTGATAACACATCAGTTGTCAGGTGATACAAACAGGTGTTAAATAGTAGCATGTAAATGACAGGTATGAAGTAATGGCATGTCAAGTGTTAACATATCAGGTAAGTACATGGCATGTGATAGAGTAGTAGCTGAGCACAACCAAGCGGAGCTGAGCAAGCTGGAGGCACAGACAGCAAACAGTATTTAGCACTGGAGCGTCTGGCAAGGTTACCGGGATAACTCGGCTTAAAGTGCGAGTAGGAAATCCGACAGCATCTCGCCTAGACGAATCTAGTGGTAAAGCGCTGAACGCTGATCATGATAACCAGGCGGAGCTGAACAAGCTGGAGGCACAGGCAGCGAACAGAGTTTAGACACTAATGCGCTTGGCGAGGTTACCGGGACAACTCGGTTTAAAATACGAGTAGAAAATCCGGCAGCATCTCGCCTAGACGAATTTAGTGAATAAAGCGCTGAGCGCTAAGTATGCCCACTAGATGGAGCTGAGAAACCTGACGGTCTCAACTCACTTCTCTTTTGAGATCGTGAGAGACCGGAGGCTGAGCTGAGAAACCTGACGATCTCAACTCACTTCTCTTTCGAGATAGTGAGAGACCGGAGGCTGAATGGCCCGGAGGCGGAGCTGAGAAACCTGACGGTCTCAACTCACTTCTCTTTCGAGATAGTGAGAGACCGGAGGCTGAATGGCCCAGAGGCCAAGAACGCTCGGGGTTTAAGTGCACTCTCGGTGGCTACTAGCCATCCCAGGAGTGGGTAGAAACCCGGAGTTGGTACCTGATGCCCGCACGAGTTGTTCTATCCTATTACAAGCATTACAATATATCAGTCCGGTTCAAGTGAAGACATCCCACAGATTACAACACACACCCGTACAACCACACCGCACTGATACTAAATACAACATAATAATGATTTTAATACAAGTCCATTTTCTTGGCGAGGAAAGTCACTCGCCTAAAATGCCACTTTTGAAGCTTTGCGCGTCCGAATTCCCGGGAGAGGAAAAACACCAAGCGAGCAAAGGAAAGGGGGGCTTGGCCCTTGGGTGGCCGCCGGCCCTAGGGGTGGTACGCCACCCCTTGGTGCCTAGGAAGTGGCTGGCCTCAAGGAGGGGGAGGAAGAGAGGAAAGGGAAGGTGATTTCGTTGGTGGTGGTGTTATTTGGTGAAAAAGATGGATTTTGATGGAGTAGTGAAGGAGGTGATGTTTGGAGGTTGAAGTAGTGGAGATGGAGGTGGTGTTGTGATGGTGAAATTGATGGTGGAAGTGAAGATGGTGGTGGAGAATAGTAGAGGAGATGGTGATGAAAAAGTTGAAGAAAAGATGGTGGTGGTGACGTTGGTGTTGTCGTTGAAGATGTCACCGGAATGATTACCGGAATAATCGTGAATGATTAACGGAATAATCATCGGAGGCATTGTCGGAGAAGAGGGGCTCGGCCCCTTGCTAGGGAGGGTGGCCGGCCTTGGATATGGTGGTGGGGTGTTGGTTAGGTGAAGGGTTTTAGTGGTGGTGGTTTTTTTGGAGAAGGTAAAGGAGAAGGTGAAGGTTTTGGTGGAGTTTTGGGGTTTGTGATGGTTTAAATGGAGATGAAGGAGGAAGAAGATGAAGGTAGGGAGTTAGAGAAGTTGTAGTGGTTGTTGTTGTGGCGGAGATGAAGGAGGAGTTGGTGGTGGTTAAGGTTTTGGAGAAGAGAAAATGAAGTGGAAAGGAGAAGGAAAAGTTTATATAGGAATTGGAATTGTGAAGGTGATGTAAAAGTGTTTAGGGAGGGGTTTTTTGTAAAAATGGAGAGGTGAGGTGGCTCTTTGGCCGGCCATGGTGATGGGAGAGGAGTTTGAGTGGTTTGGGATATTTTGGAGGAGATATTTTTGGAGGAAAGGAGATATTTTTGGAGGAAAGATGTAGAAGGTAATAGAAGAATTTGTAGAATTTGGTGGAAGGAAAGGAAGGAAAGAAAAAGAAAAAGGAAAAGAAAATGAAAAAAAGAAGATATTCTCTTGGAAGAAAAAGTGAAAATAATTAGAGTAGCGGATTCCCGGGATTCAGTTGCGGATGCGGAAAACTTTAGGAAAAATACCGAAATCGTCCAAAAATCAAGTATCTCAGAATGACCCGCAAAAATTTTCAAAAATCAAGAATATTATTCTAAGAATTATGGTGAAATCCATTTTTAGAAATAAAATCACGTTTTCAAATTAAAAATTCTGAAGTCAACCGCCGATACTGGTGTACACCGGGTCGGCCGGATTTTGATAAATTATGAAAAATCCCAGAAAATGTATTAAGGAAGAAAATACAATTCTAAGATACAATGCGAAAGCGGAATTTAGAAATTCAATTCCTATTATAAACTAAAAAATCCTGGAATCAACCAGCGATACTGGCCGACACCCAATCCGGTGGAATTTTCATAAATTTATAAAATCCTCAGAAAAAGTATTTAGATAGGAAATGTGATTTTAAGAAATAATGTAAAAAGATACTTCTAGTAATTCCAATCTGTTTGTAAATTAAAAATCCGGGAATCGGTCAGCGGCACTGGTCGATATCGGTTTTGAAGATTTTCATTTTAATTCAGGAAAATTCCAGAAAATCATAGAAAACCTAAAATATTGGAAAATGATGTTTAAAACTGAAATCAGTCAAATCTAAATAGCAGAAAGACCAAATTGAGTAATACCCTAGGATCGGGTCCTCAGTTCAGACTAGGGCTGACTCCGAGTTCGTGAATCCGGATCCAAGACAAACGATTATATAAATAATTCATAATACAAAACAAATACAGGAAGTAAATCAAAAAATACGATTAAAAAATCTGAATACGCAACTAAGTACGTATTCCGGGAGCGGGGTGTTACAATCCATCCACCTTACAAAAATTGCGTCCTCGCAATTTTGATAAGGGGTAAATTGAACACAAAGAGGACAAGGATGGGAATTATACCAATTAAGATATGAATCACCACAGGTAGGGTTCTCAAGTCGACTGAACAGTATTCAGATTACAGACATCTTCTGTACTTCTGGCTGTATAAGTCTTTGAACGATGCCGAATAATAGTGACTGATAACACAGCTTTGCAATAGAATTCCCGCTGTACTGCATACTTAATGTCACACTGAGAATGAGCCAAAATACTGAAGATAAAGAAAACCTGATAATACTGAACATAATAAAGAAGACCGATAATTAAGAATTCCGAAGACCACGCATCGATCACTCCGAAGAATATAGCCCATAATAGAGAATAATAGAGAATAACTGTAGAAAAACCTGAATACCGACTTTTGAAAGATAACCCGATCGTGGATCAATCCTAAGAATACCCGAACTTCAAAGAGTTGGCCGAAGAGATCATATAATAGCTTCATTCAGAACCAGCCACTACCTCTCTAGTGTATCCATATCTTAAGTTGGTATAAAGGCTTCGAAAAACCAAAACAGGGGAAAGATGGAAGGGATTAGAAATCAAAGGAAGAATGATTAAGTAAGAATAGATATTTCTGCACTTGTAGTTGGAGTGTATATTCAGGACTCATGCATTCCAGTTGCAAACTTTTTTACCATTAATTTGCCGTCTGGACGTACTGAGGATGTGGAGCCTAGGCTCTGATACCATCCTGTAACGCCCCGATCCTGCGGGTACGGAGACCTTACTGCAACGTATATACGCAGGTCAAAAATACCCTCACGTATATACGCTAAGCATCAGTACAGGAAAGAATCAGAGTACGGAAGCACGTGGTGCATTATACATTCCAACATATGAGTACAATTACAAAGTTATCACCAGAGGTGATAAATATTACAATAATATTACATCACCGATAGGCGCAAATGCGAGAATATAAGGAGATGTACAAGCATGAACAGTACAAAAGGAGGCTCAGACTCGTCACAGGAAAATTCTAGAGCCGAGCAGGGGGCCTAGAAGGATGGGGTTCTGGACGGTCTGCTGATGATCCACACTACCGCTGCGTATCTCAGGTCAGCAACTGGGACAATCCACACGCTCCAAGCTCCATGACCTGGACATGAGGATCCAGAGGAGTCAGAACTCCCCAGGCGAGTGGTGAGGCAAAAGCCAGATGGCGTGCAAAGATAAGCACACGTGTATCGATAAAACCGAATCATAATCATGCATTGAAAACCGTGTCGTGAGCATAAGCATGCAGGAGCAAGTAGATATAAGACAAGTGATATCAAACAGGAAGTACTCATGATATGATAAGATAAGAACATGAGACTGGTGGAATAGAATACAAGTGATAAAGCAGGGTATGAGCAGCTAATATGATAATAATCATAAAACCGAAAATCCGATGTAAAACCCAATAGAAGCAAACTCGATAAAGCATACAACGGATCCATAGTTGGCATCTTTTATTATTATTATTACTCGTCTTACCCTGATGTCTAGATATGTGAACTAGCGTCCCAGCACACATATATCCACATCTGAGTAAAGCAAGGTTGTTATTGGAAACCAACGGGGGTATCAACGAACAATGTTTACAGTGGGTCCCGTACATACGCGGGACCACGACCCAGGATTGTTCCGTTGCTTGGTGGACGGAACCTGCCGCAAGGCGATCAGGAGGGTCTTATAGGATGCCCTTATCAAGATGGTACCAAGAAGGAGGGAGCCAGCACTCCCCTCGGTCGCCTGGAAGCCCACAAGTCAGACCGGAAGTTTTAGTTGCACAACATGCCTAGTACCACTGTAAACACGAACATATATTGATAGCCGCAAGTTTCCCCCGACCCGATGTAAGTTGTCTCATTTTTATGATTTATTAGATAATTATCAGATTTCGGGAATGAGCAGGAACAAGTCAGGAATATCAGGAATATATGTGTATCAGGAGTACGGTTTGTACTATAATGTATCACATGTGTATCAGGAGTACAGTTTGTACTATAATGTATCAAGTTGAAATCAAGATGTCAGGTCATCATTCCCGTTATCGTGATAATTATGATAGTCAAGTATATCATGCCGGGTGTCAAGTGATAGCATGACAGGAGGATGATATTTGGCAGGTGACTAATCATGTCAAGAGATTGATATAAGTCCGGTGGCAAGTCATGTCATAACAAGGGGCCTTTGCCAAGTAGTAGCATGTCTGGTGTCAGGTGATAACACATCAGTTGTCAGGTGATACAAACAGGTGTTAAATAGTAGCATGTAAATGACAGGTATGAAGTAATGGCATGTCAAGTGTTAACATATCAGGTAAGTACATGGCATGTGATAGAGTAGTAGCTGAGCACAACCAAGCGGAGCTGAGCAAGCTGGAGGCACAGACATCAAACAGTATTTAACACTGGAGCGTCTGGCAAGGTTACCAGGACAACTCGGCTTAAAGTGCGAGTAGGAAATCCGGCAGCATCTCGCCTAGACGAATCTAGTAGTAAAGCGCTGAACGCTGATCATGATAACCAGGCGGAGCTGAACAAGCTGGAGGCACAGGCAGCGAACAGAGTTTAGACACTAATGCGCTTGGCGAGGTTACCGGGACAACTCGGTTTAAAATACGAGTAGACAATCCGGCAGCATCTCGCCTAGACGAATTTAGTGAATAAAGCGCTGAGCGCTAAGTATGCCCACCAGATGGAGCTAAGAAACCTGACGGTCTTAACTCACTTCTCTTTCGAGATCGTGAGAGACCGGAGGCTGAGCTGAGAAACCTGACGATCTCAACTCACTTCTCTTTCGAGATAGTGAGAGACCGGAGGCTGAATGGCCCGGAGGCAGAGCTGAGAAACCTGACGGTCTCAACTCACTTCTCTTTCGAGATAGTGAGAGACCGGAGGCTGAATGGCCCAGAGGCCAAGAACGCTTGGGGTTTAAGCGCACTCTCGGTGGCTACTAGCCATCCTAGGAGTGGGTAGAAACCCGGAGTTGGTACCTGATGCCCGCACGAGTTGTTCTATCCTATTACAAGCATTACAGTATATCAGTCCGGTTCAAGTGAAGACATCCCACAGATTACAACACACACACCCGTACAACCACACCGCATTGATACTAAATATAACATAATAATGATTTAAATACAAGTCCATTTTCTTGGCAAGGAAGTCACTCGCCTAAAACGCCACTTTTGAAGCTTTGCGCATCCGAATTCCCGGGAGAGGAAAACACCAAGCGAGCAAAGGAAAGGGGGGCTTGGCCCTTGGGTGGCCGCTGGCCCTAGGGGTGGTGTGCCACCCCTTGGTGGCCTAGGAAGTGGACGGCCTCAAGGAGGGGGAGGAAGAGAGGAAAGGGAAGGTGATTTCGTTGGTGGTGGTGCTATTTGGTGAAAAAGATGGATTTTGATGGAGTAGTGAAGGAGGTGATGTTTGGAGGTTGAAGTAGTGGAGATGGAGGTGGTGTTGTGATGGTGAAATTGATGATGGAAGTGAAGATGGTGGTGGAGAATAGTAGAGGAGATGGTGATGAAAAAGGTGAAGAAAAGATGGTGGTGGTGACGTTGGTGTTGTCGTTGAAGATGTTACCGGAATGATTACCGGAATAATCGTGAATGATTACCAGAATAATCATCGGAGGCGTTGTCGGAGAAGAGGGGCTCGGCCCCTTGCTAGGGAGGGTGGCCTGCCTTGGATATGGTGGTGGGGTGTTGGTTTGGTGAAGGGTTTTAGTGGTGGTGGTATTTTTGGAGAAGGTAAAGGAGAAGGTGAAGGTTTTGTTGGAGTTTTGGGGTTTGTAATGGTTTAAATGGAGATGAAGGAGGAAGAAGATGAAGGTAGGGAGTTAGAGAAGTTGTAGTGGTTGTTGTTGTGGTGGAGATGAAGGAGGAGTTGGTGGTGGTTAAGGTTTTGGTGAAGAGAAAATGAAGTGGAAAGGAGAAGGAAAAGTTTATATAGGAATTGGAATTGTGAAGGTGATGTAAAAGTGTTTAGGGAGGGGGTTTTTGTAAAAATGGAGAGGTGAGGTGGCTCTTTGGCCGGCCATGGTGATGGGAGAGGAGTTTGAGTGGTTTGGGATATTTTGGAGGAGATATTTTTGGAGGAAAGGAGATATTTTTGGAGGAAAGATGTAGAAGGTAATAGAAGAATTTGTAGAATTTGGTGGAAGGAAAAGGAAGGAAAGAAAAAGGAAAAAGGAAAAGAAAATGAAAAAAAGAAGATATTCTCTTGGAAGAAAAAGTGAAAATAATTAGAGTAGCGGATTCCCGGGATTCAGTTGCGGATGCGGAAAACTTTAGGAAAAATACCGAAATCGTCCGAAAATCAAGTACCTCAGAATGACCCGCAAAAATTCTCAAAAATCAAGAATATTATTCTAAGAATTATGGTGAAATCCATTTTCAGAAATAAAATCACATTTTCAAATTAAAAATCCTGAAGTCAACCGCCGATACCGGTCTACACCGGGTCGGCCGGATTTTGATAAATTATGAAAAATCTCAGAAAATGTATTAAGGAAGAAAATACAATTCTAAGATACAATGCGAAAGCGGAATTTAGAAATTCAATTCCTATTGTAAACTAAAAAATCCTGGAATCAACCAGCGATACTGGCCGACACCCAATCCGGTGGAATTTTCATAAATTTATAAAATCCTCAGAAAAAGTATTTAGATAGGAAATGTGATTTTAAGAAATAATGTAAAAAGATACTTCTAGTAATTCCAATCTGTTTGTAAATTAAAAATCCGGGAATCGGTCAGCGGCACTGGTCGACATCGGTTTTGAAGATTTTCATTTTAATTCAGGAAAATTCCAGAAAATCATAGAAAATCTAAAATATTGGAAAATGATGTTTAAAACTGAAATCAGTCAAATCTAAATACCAGAAAGACCAAATTGAGTAATACCCTAGGATCGGGTCCTCAGTTCAGACTAGGGCTGACTCCGAGTTCGTGAATCCGGATCCAAGACAAAACGATTATATAAATATTCATAATACAAAACAAATATAGGAAGTAAATCAAAAAATACGATCAAAAAATCTGAATACGCAACTAAGTACGTATTCCGGGAGCGGGGTGTTACAATCCATCCACGTTACAAAAATTGCGTCCTCGCAATTTTGATAAGGGGTAAATTGAACACAAAGAGGACAAGGATGGGAATTATACCAATTAAGATATGAATCACCACAGGTAGGGTTCTCAAGTCGACTGAACAGTATTCAGAATACAGACATCTTCTGTACTTCTGGCTGTATAAGTCTTTGAACGATGCCGAATAATACTGACTGATAACACAGCTTTGCAATAGAATTCCCGCTGTACTGCATACTTAATGTCACTCTGAGAATGAGCCAGAATACTGAAGATAAAGAAAACCCTGATAATACTGAACATAATAAAGAAGACCGATAATTAAGAATTCCGAAGACCACGCATCGATCACTCCGAAGAATATAGCCATAATAGAGAATAATAGAGAATAACTGTAGAAAAACCTGAATACCGACTTTTGAAAGATAACCCGATCGTGGATCAATCCTAAGAATACCCGAACTTCAAAGAGTTGGCCGAAGAGATCATATAATAGCTTCATTCAGAACCAGCCACTACCTCTCTAGTGTATCCATATCTTAAGTTGGTATAAAGGCTTCGAAAAACCAAAACAGGGGAAGATGGAAGGGATTAGAAATCAAAGGAAGAATGATTAAGTAAGAATAGATATTTCTGCACTTGTAGTTGGAGTGTATATTCAGGACTCATGCATTCCAGTTGCAAATTTTTTTACCATTAATTTGCCGTCTGGACGTACTGAGGATGTGGAGCCTAGGCTCTGATACCATCCTGTAACGCCCCGATCCTGCGGGTACGGAGACCTTACTGCAACGTATATACGCAGGTCAAAAATACCCTCACGTATATACGCTAAGCATCAGTACAGGAAAGAATCAGAGTACGGAAGCACGTGGTGCATTATACATTCCAACATATGAGTACAATTACAAAGTTATCACCAGAGGTGATAAATATTACAATAATATTACATCACCGATAGGCGCAAATGCGAGAATATAAGGAGATGTACAAGCATGAACAGTACAAAAGGAGGCTCAGACTCGTCACAGGAAAATTCTAGAGCCGAGCAGGGGGCCTAGAAGGATGGGGTTCTGGACGGTCTGCTGATGATCCACACTACCGCTGCGTATCTCAGGTCAGCAACTGGGACAATCCACACGCTCCAAGCTCCATGACCTGGACATGAGGATCCAGAGGAGTCAGAACTCCCCAGGCGAGTGGTGAGGCAAAAGCCAGATGGCGTGCAAAGATAAGCACACGTGTATCGATAAAACCGAATCATAATCATGCATTGAAAACCGTGTCGTGAGCATAAGCATGCAGGAGCAAGTAGATATAAGACAAGTGATATCAAACAGGAAGTACTCATGATATGATAAGATAAGAACATGAGACTGGTGGAATAGAATACAAGTGATAAAGCAGGGTATGAGCAGCTAATATGATAATAATCATAAACCGAAAATCCGATGTAAAACCCAATAGAAGCAAACTCGATAAAGCATACAACGGATCCATAGTTGGCATCTTTTATTATTATTATTACTCGTCTTACCCTGATGTCTAGATATGTGAACTAGCGTCCCAGCACACATATATCCACATCTGAGTAAAGCAAGGTTTATTGGAAACCAACGGGGGTATCAACGAACAATGTTTACAGTGGGTCCCGTACATACGCGGGACCACGACCCAGGATTGTTCCGTTGCTTGGTGGACGGAACCTGCCGCAAGGCGATCAGGAGGGTCTTATAGGATGCCCTTATCAAGATGGTACCAAGAAGGAGGGAGCCAGCACTCCCCTCGGTCGCCTGGAAGCCCACAAGTCAGACCGGAAGTTTTAGTTGCACAACATGCCTAGTACCACTGTAAACACGAACATATATTGATAGCCGCAAGTTTCCCCCGACCCGATGTAAGTTGTCTCATTTTTATGATTTATTAGATAATTATCAGATTTCGGGAATGAGCAGGAACAAGTCAGGAATATCAGGAATATATGTGTATCAGGAGTACGGTTTGTACTATAATGTATCACATGTGTATCAGGAGTACAGTTGTACTATAATGTATCAAGTTGAAATCAAGATGTCAGGTCATCATTCCCGTTATCGTGATAATTATGATAGTCAAGTATATCATGCCGGGTGTCAAGTGATAGCATGACAGGAGGATGATATTTGGCAGGTGACTAATCATGTCAAGAGATTGATATAAGTCCGGTGGCAAGTCATGTCATAACAAGGGGCCTTTGCCAAGTAGTAGCATGTCTGGTGTCAGGTGATAACACATCAGTTGTCAGGTGATACAAACAGGTGTTAAATAGTAGCATGTAAATGACAGGTATGAAGTAATGGCATGTCAAGTGTTAACATATCAGGTAAGTACATGGCATGTGATAGAGTAGTAGCTGAGCACAACCAAGCGGAGCTGAGCAAGCTGGAGGCACAGACATCAAACAGTATTTAACACTGGAGCGTCTGGCAAGGTTACCAGGACAACTCGGCTTAAAGTGCGAGTAGGAAATCCGGCAGCATCTCGCCTAGACGAATCTAGTAGTAAAGCGCTGAACGCTGATCATGATAACCAGGCGGAGCTGAACAAGCTGGAGGCACAGGCAGCGAACAGAGTTTAGACACTAATGCGCTTGGCGAGGTTACCGGGACAACTCGGTTTAAAATACGAGTAGACAATCCGGCAGCATCTCGCCTAGACGAATTTAGTGAATAAAGCGCTGAGCGCTAAGTATGCCCACCAGATGGAGCTAAGAAACCTGACGGTCTTAACTCACTTCTCTTTCGAGATCGTGAGAGACCGGAGGCTGAGCTGAGAAACCTGACGATCTCAACTCACTTCTCTTTCGAGATAGTGAGAGACCGGAGGCTGAATGGCCCGGAGGCAGAGCTGAGAAACCTGACGGTCTCAACTCACTTCTCTTTCGAGATAGTGAGAGACCGGAGGCTGAATGGCCCAGAGGCCAAGAACGCTCGGGGTTTAAGCGCACTCTCGGTGGCTACTAGCCATCCCAGGAGTGGGTAGAAACCCGGAGTTGGTACCTGATGCCCGCACGAGTTGTTCTATCCTATTACAAGCATTACAGTATATCAGTCCGGTTCAAGTGAAGACATCCCACAGATTACAACACACACACCCGTACAACCACACCGCATTGATACTAAATATAACATAATAATGATTTTAATACAAGTCCATTTTCTTGGCGAGGAAAGTCACTCGCCTAAAACGCCACTTTTGAAGCTTTACGCGTCCGAATTCCCGGGAGAGGAAAAACACCAAGCGAGCAAAGGAAAGGGGGCTTGGCCCTTGGGTGGCCGCCGGCCCTAGGGGTGGTGTGCCACCCCTTGGTGGCCTAGGAAGTGGACGGCCTCAAGGAGGGGGAGGAAGAGAGGAAAGGGAAGGTGATTTCGTTGGTGGTGGTGCTATTTGGTGAAAAAGATGGATTTTGATGGAGTAGTGAAGGAGGTGATGTTTGGAGGTTGAAGTAGTGGAGATGGAGGTGGTGTTGTGATGGTGAAATTGATGGTGGAAGTGAAGATGGTGGTGGAGAATAGTAGAGGAGATGGTGATGAAAAAGGTGAAGAAAAGATGGTGGTGGTGACGTTGGTGTTGTCGTTGAAGATGTTACCGGAATGATTACCGGAATAATCGTGAATGATTACCAGAATAATCATCGGAGGCGTTGTCGGAGAAGAGGGGCTCGGCCCCTTGCTAGGGAGGGTGGCCGGCCTTGGATATGGTGGTGGGGTGTTGGTTTGGTGAAGGGTTTTAGTGGTGGTGGTATTTTTGGAGAAGGTAAAGGAGAAGGTGAAGGTTTTGTTGGAGTTTTGGGGTTTGTGATGGTTTAAATGGAGATGAAGGAGGAAGAAGATGAAGGTAGGGAGTTAGAGAAGTTGTAGTGGTTGTTGTTGTGGTGGAGATTAAGGAGGAGTTGGTGGTGGTTAAGGTTTTGGTGAAGAGAAAATGAAGTGGAAAGGAGAAGGAAAAGTTTATATAGGAATTGGAATTGTGAAGGTGATGTAAAAGTGTTTAGGGAGGGGGTTTTTTGTAAAAATGGAGAGGTGAGGTGGCTCTTTGGCCGGCCATGGTGATGGGAGAGGAGTTTGAGTGGTTTGGGATATTTTGGAGGAGATATTTTTTGAGGAAAGGAGATATTTTTGGAGGAAAGATGTAGAAGGTAATAGAAGAATTTGTAGAATTGGTGGAAGGAAAAGGAAGGAAAGAAAAAGGAAAAAGGAAAATAAAATGAAAAAAGAAGATATTCTCTTGGAAGAAAAAGTGAAAATAATTAGAGTAGCGGATTCCCGGGATTCAGTTGCGGATGCGGAAAACTTTCAGAAAAATACCGTAATCGTCCGAAAATCAAGTATCTCAGAACGACCCGCAAAATTCTCAAAAATCAAGAATATTATTCTAAGAATCATGGTGAAATCCATTTTTAGAAATAAAATCACGTTTCAAATTAAAAATCCTGAAGTCAACCGCCAATACCGGTCTACACCGGGTCGGCCGGATTTTGATAAATTATGAAAAATCTCAGAAAATGTATTAAGGAAGAAAATATGATTCTAAGATACAATGAGAAAGCAGAATTAGAAATTCAATTCCTATTGTAAACTAAAATCCTGAAATCAACCAGCGATACTGGCCGACACCCAATCCGGTGGAATTTTCATAAATTCATAAAATCCTCAGAAAAAGTATTTAGATAGGAAATGTGATTTTAAGAAATAATGTAAAGAGACACTTCTAGTAATTCCAATCTGTTTGTAAATTAAAAATCCGGGAATCGGTCAGCGGCACTGGTCGACACCGGTTTTGAAGATTTTCATTTTAATTCAGGAAAATTCCAGAAAATCATAGAAAATCTAAAATTTGGAAAACGATGTTTAAAACTGAAATCGGTCAAATCTAAATACCATAAAGACCAAATCGGGTAATAACCCTAGGATCGGGTCCTCAGTTCAGACTAGGGCTGACTCCGAGTCCGTGAATCCGGATCCAAGAAAAAACGATTATATAAATAATTCATAATACAAAACAAATACAGGAAGTAAATCAAAAATACGATCAAAAATCTGAATACGCAACTAAGTACGTATTCTGGGAGCGGGGTGTTACAAAAACTATGTAGTACAACTCCCGGCTCTTGAAAAGATGTTTTCTCCCAGTTTGAGCCCTATTTGGCTTTTATAATGCCTAGTTCAGGCCAATCGAGGCTGAAGATTTGACTTTTTATCAAACTTCCCAATAAAGAATAAAAACAAGTTTAATTAGTAGTAATTATACATAAAACTAATAATACTACTCCCGTCTTTTGAAAGCATGTTTTCTCCTTATTTGAGTCCTATTCTGCTCTTATAATGCCTAGTTCAAGCCAATCGAGCATGAAAGTTTGACTTTTAGACGAACTTCCTGATTAATAGTAGAAACAAGTTTAATTAATAGTAATTGTATACAGAAACTATGTAATACTAATCCTAGCTCCTAAACAATATTTTCTCCCTGTTTAGGTAATATTCGGCTTTTTAAAGGCTTTGGCTCAGGCCAATCTGGGCTGAAAGAGTGACTTTTGATCAAACTTTCCAATTAAGGCCAGAAACAAGTTTAATTAGTAGTAATTATATATAAAAACTATGTAATACTACTCCAGCTCTTGAAAATTATAGTTTCTCCCGATTGGGCCCTTTTTGGCTCTTATAAGACCTAGTTTCAGGCCAATCGGGGCTAAACGTTTGACTTTGGGTCAAACTTTCTAATTAACAGTAGAAACACGGTTAATTAGCCACAATTGTACATAGAAACTATGTAACAAAACTCCTAACTCTTTAAAACCATATTTTCTTTCTGTTTAGGTCATAATTGGCTCATATAAGGCCTAGTTCAGGGCAATCGGGACTGAAAGTCTGACTTTGGTCAAACATTCCAATTAAGACTAGAAACAAGTTTAATTAGTAGTAATTATATATAAATACTATGTAATATTATTTCGGGCTCTTGAAAATCATATTTTCTCCCCGATTGATTGGGCCTTTTTCGGTCTTATAAGGCCTACTACTGGCCAATCGGGGTTGAACATTTAACTTTTAGTCAAACTTCTCAATTAACACTAGAAATAAGAAAAAATAGCAGTAATTTTACATATAAATTATGTAATACAACTCTCAGATATAGAAAACCATATTTTCGGGTTTGGCCCATTTTAAGCTCTTATATGGCCTAATTTAGGTCAATCGAGGCTAAAAGTTTGATTTTTTGAAACAATTCTAAATTAAGAATATAAACAAGTTTAATTAATCAAAATTATATAAAAAACTATATGATACTACTCTCGACTCTTGAAAACCATATTTTCTCCCTGTCTGGTCCCTATTTGGCTCTTGGCTTAGTTCAGGCCAATTGGGGTTGAAAGTTTGACTTTTAGTCAAACTTTCTAATTAAAATTAGAACTTAGGTTAATTAGTAGTAATTGTACATAGAAACTATTTGATACTACTTTCAGCTTTAGAAAATAATATTTCCTCCCGTTTTAGTCCTATTCGGCTCTCACAAGGCCTAATTCAGGCCCATAAGGGCTGAAGATTTGACTTTTGATCAAAAGTCTAAATTAAGACCAAAAAACAAGCTTAATTAGTAGAAATTATACAAAGTTACAATGTAAAACTACTCCCGTCTCTTGAAAACTGTATTCTCCCCGATTGGACCCAATTTGGCTTTTATAAGGCCTTGTTCAGGCCAATCAGGGCTTTAAAATTTAACTTTTAGTCAAATTAACAATTAATATTAGAAATAAGGTTAATCAGTAGTACTTATACATAGAAACTTTGAAATACCATTCACAGCACTTAAAAACCATGTTTTCCTCCCATTTGGTCCCATTCGGCTCTTATAAGGCCTAGTTCAGGCTAATCAGGGCTGAAAGTTTGATAAAAATCAAACTTCCAAATTAAGACTAGAAATAAGTTTAAGTAGTAGTAATTGCATATAGAAACTATGTAATACTACTCTCGGCTCTTTAAAATCAAGTTTTTTCCCTATTTAAGCTATATCTGGCTCCTAGTTCAGGGCAATTGGGGTGAAAGTTTGACTTTTTATCAAACTTCTCAATTAAGACTAGAAGAAAGTTTAATTAGTATTAATTATATATAACAACTACGTAATACTACTCCCAGCTCAGGATAATCACATTTTGTCCCTGTTTAGGCCCTTTTCGTGTCTTATAAGGTCTAGTTCAGCCCAATCGGGGTTAAAGTTTGACTTTTAATAAAAATACCAATTAACACAAGAAACAGGGATAATTAGCTGTAATTGTACATAGAAACTAAGTAACACCACTCTCAGCTCTCGAAACCATATTTTCCTCCAATTTTGGCCCAATTCGGCTCATTTAAGGCATAATTCAGTCATTCGGGGCCGAAAAGTTAAACTTCTGGTCAAACTTCCAACTTAAGAATAGAAACAAATTGAATTAGTAGTGGTTATACATAGAAACTATGTAATACTACTTCTGGCTCCTGAAAACATATTTTCTCCCTGTTTGAGTCCTATTCGGCTCTTAGAATGCCTAGTTCAGGCCAATCGGGAATGAAGATTTGACTTTTGGTCAGACTTCATAATTAAGAATAGAAACATATTGAATTAGTAGTAATTATATATAAAAACTATATAATACTACTCCCGACTCTTAAAAACATGTTTTCTCCTTATTTGAGCGATATTCTGCTCTTATAATACCTAGTTCAGGCCAATAGGGCTGAAAGTTTGACATTTGGACAAACTTCCCGATTAAGAGTAGAAACAAGTTTAATTAGTAGTAATTGTACATAAAACTATATAATACTACTCCTGGCTCTTTAAAAGAATGTTTTCTTCTGTTTAGGTCATATTCGGCTCTTATAAGTCCTAGTGAAGCCAATCGGGCTGAAAGAGTAACTTTTGATCAAAATTTCCAGTTAAGACTAGAAACAAGTTTAGTTAGTAGGAATTATACATAATAACTATGTAATACTACTCCCAGCTCTTGTAAACCATATTTTCTCCCTAATTGGGCCCTTTTCGTCTCTTATAAGGTCTAGTTCAGGCTAATCGGGACTGAACGTTGGACTTTTTGTTGAACTTTTCAATTAACATTAGAAATAAGGTTAATTAGCACCAATTGTACATTAAAACTATGCAATACTACTCATATCTCTTTAAAATCATATTTTCTCTCTGTTAGGTCATATTCAGCTCATATAAGACTTAGTTCAGGCCAATCAAGACTGAAAGTCTGACTTTGGTCAAACTTCCCAATTTAGACTAGAAACAAGTTTAATTAGTAGTAACTGTACATAAAAACTATATAATACTACTCCTAGTTCTTGAAAATCACAGTTTCTCCTCGATTGGGGCCTTTTTGGCTCTTATAAGACCTAGTTCAGGCCAATCGGGGCTAAACGTTTGACTTTTGGTCAAACTTCCAAATTAATACTAGAAACATGATAAAATAGCAGTAATTTTATATAGAATCTATGTAATACAGCTCTCAGCTCTTGAAAATCATGTTTTCCACCGATCTGGCCCCATTTTAGCTCTTATATGACCTAGTTTAGGCCAATCGGGCTAAAAATTTAATTTCTTAAAAAAATCTAAATTAAGAATAGAAACAAGTTTAATTAATGACATTATACATAAAAACTATGTGATACAACTCTCAGCTCTTGAAACCATGTTTCTCCTTGTCTGGGACCTATTTAGCTCTAATAAGACCAGTTCAGGCCAACTGGGGTTGAAAGTTTGACTTTTAGTTAAATTTCCCAATTAAAATTAGAACCCAGGTTATTTAGTAGTAATTATACATAGAAACTATGTAATACCACTTTAAGCTATTGAAAACCATATTTCCTCCTGTTTGGGCCCTATTCCGCTCTTATAAGACCTAGTTCAGGCTAATAAGGGATAAAGATTTGACTTTTGGTCAAACTTCTAAATTAAACTTGAAACAAGTTTAATTAGTAGTAATTATACAAAATTACAATGTAATACTACTCTCGGCTCTTAAAAATTACATTTTCTCCCCATTTGGACCCTATTCAGCTTTGATAAGGCCTAGTTCAGGCCAACCAGGACTTTAAAGTTTGACTTTTGGTCAAATTTCTCAATCAATATTAGAAACAAGGTTAATCAGTTGTACTTGTACATAGAAACTTTGTAATACCATTGACGGCCCTTGAAAACCATGTTTTTCTCCTGTTTGGTCCCTAACTCGGCTCTTATAAGGCGTCGTTCAAGCCAACCAGGGGCTGAAAGTTTAACAAAAGTCAAACTTCTAGATTAAAACTAGAAACAAGTTTAAGTAGTAGTAATTATATATAAAACTATGAAATACTACTCGCGGCTCTTTAAAATCAAGTTTACTCCCTGTTTAAGCCATATCCGGCTCCAAGTTCAGGCCAATCGGGGTGAAAGTTTGACTTTTGATCAAACTTCCCAAATAAGACTAGAAACAAGTTTAATTAGAATTAATTATATATAAAAACTATGTAATACGACTCTCGTCTCTGGATAATTATATTTTGTCCCTGTTTGGGCCTTATTTGTATCTTATAAGGGCTAATTCAAGCCAATCGGGATTAAAAGTTTGACTTTTAGTTAAAATATCCAATTAACAAAGAAACAAGGATAATTAGCAGTAATTGTATATAGAAACAATGTAACACCACTCTCAGCTCTCGAAATCATATTTTTCTCCAGTTTGGGCCCTATTCGGCTCTTTTGAGGCATAATTCAGATCAATCGGGGTTGAAAGTTTAACTTTCGTCAAACTTCAACTTGAGAATTGAAACAAACTGAATTAGTAGTAGTTATACATAGAAACTATGTGATACTACTTCCAGCTTTTGAAAATCATATTTCTCCCCGTTTGGGCCCTATTATGCTCTTATAAGACCTGGTTCAGGCCAATCGGGGCTGAAAGTTTGACTATTGGTAAAACATTCCAATTAAGAATAGAAACAAAATTAGTTTGTAGTAATTATAAATAAAAATAATGTAATACTACTCTAACCTATTGAAAACTTCATTTTCTCCCTGTTTGGGATCTATTCGGCTCTAATACGGCTTAGTCAAGGCCAATTCGGGGCTAAAAGTTTGACTTTTTATCAAACTTCCCAATTAGCACTAGAAATAAGGTTAATTAGTTGTAATTGAATATAGAAATTATGTAATAACACTCTCAACTCTTGACAACAATATTTTCTTTCATTTGGGCCCTATTCGGCTCTTATAAGGCCTAATTAAGGCCAATAAGGGCAGAAGGTTTGACTTTTCATCAAACCTCCAAATTAAAATTAGAAAAAGGTTTAATTAGTAGTAATTATATATAAAAAACTATGTAATACTACCCCTAGCTCTTAAAAACTGTATTTTTTTCCCGTTTGGACCCCATTGGGTTCTTATAAGACCTAGTTCAAGCCAATTCGGGGCTAAAAATTTGACGTTTAGTCAAACCTCTAAATTAAGATAGAAACTAGTTTAATTAGTAATAGTTATACATATAAACTATGTGATACTACTCCCGGCTCTTAAAATCATATTTTCTCACTGTTTGTAAGTTCATATTCCATTTGTAATTTATCTCTTCAAAATAATATTTTATCTTTTGTTAATTGTGTGGTAGTTGATTAATACTTCCACAACGAGATTGCATTGTGCACCTCTAACTCTTATTAAGAGGAATCACGAGGAAGAAGTTCAGAACCTTTCACCGGGTATTCGGCTTCTAATCTTGTTCGAAGTGATCGTTTCTGTTTCCTTTTTCATATAATCATCTTAAACTTACTCCTGGGTATATGTATATATAGGTATATATATAGGTATGTGTGTGTGTGTGTGTGTGTGTGTGTGTGTGTCTATATACACACACACACATAGGTATATATACCTATAATATATATATATATATATATATATATATATATATGTACACACACACACACACACACACACATATATACCTATATATACACACACACACACACACACACACACACACACACACACACACACACACACACACACACACACACATATACCTATATATATATATATAGATATATATATATATATACACATATATATATATATCTATATATATATAGGTATATATATAGGTATATATATACATATATATTGAAATACACCTAGAGGGGGGTGAATAGGTGTAATTGCTAATCTAATGATCTTTTTAAACTTATGAAATGAGTGATGCAACAATCTCTCAAAAACACGACTAAGAGCCGAATACCCCTTGCGAGGTTCTGAACTCCTTCCTCCCAATTCCCCTTAAATGGGTTAGAGGTGCGCAATGCAACCGTGTTGTATTGAGGTGTGATTGATCAATGCCAAGTATGATGATGAAAATGAAAGGCTCACAATGTAACACAACAAGTATAGCAACACAAGATTCCACAAGTAGAGGGTTAGTTACTCAAGCAAATAATTCAAGGCAATATAAAACAAGAGAAATTGAAAGCAAGAAGAACGCAAAGGCAATCGCAAACAAGGATGATTTGTTTCGAGGTTCGAGCCCGTTGCTCTAGTCCCCGCCTTCACCTCCGTGAAGGGTTTCCACTATCCCCTTAGGATCCCGTACAAGTTAGGCCTCCAAAGACCTCAAGCCCGTAGCTTCACCTTACAAAGAAACTCCACCGAGGAGCTTGTCTCCACAAGAACAAGGATTACAAATAGTGATCTTTAACTAGACCACAACACTCTTTTACAAACACTCTCACTCTTTTACAACTTCACTTATAGAAAGAATATGAAATTTTTGGCT
Source organism: Agave tequilana (assembly GCA_038442645.1). Lineage (NCBI taxonomy): Eukaryota > Viridiplantae > Streptophyta > Magnoliopsida > Asparagales > Asparagaceae > Agave > Agave tequilana. The sequence goes on from JAVJIF010011568.1 coordinate 48,931, forward strand.
CTATGAAGTGTGGTGAGAAAAGCTTCAGTTGTAGAGTGATATTAGAGATCAAACAACAACTGAAAAACCAATTTGAAAGAATGGAAATAAAAGCTTTAAACTATTTTTCTCTTTCACTTGAAAACAATGAAAACTTGTATTTTCTTGGTGAATAACTAAGGCCTATTCCCCACTATTTATAGGGAGAGAATAGGTTAAAAACTCTGATTTTTCCAGCTAATTTGATCAGAAAAAGAGTCCCAACAACTCCTAAAAACTCTGTTAAAGAGAAAACCAAAAACAGTTTTTCAGAAATTCCCAAAGAGGAAAGAGCCGTTATGGCTTGTTGCAGGCCTACCGGTCGACTGCCGGTCGACCGGGTCCCTGCTGGCAAAAGAGCCGTTGGGACATCGGTCGACTGCCAGTCGACCGATCCAAGAAAGGAAACACAGTTTCCTTCTATCGGTCGACCGACCCAGTCGACCGAAAAGATACAGAGAGCAAACATCTCTTTTCGGTCGACCGGTATGTAGGTTCGGTCGACCGACAGACATGCACAGCTGTGCATGTCTGGACACAGCAGCCGGTCGACTGCCGGTCGACCGGTCTGCCTGAAATAGTTTTTTTTCTGGGCAGATTTTAGAGTTAGAAAAATTTGTAAAAAATCTTTTAAAAACTCTGGAACTAAGTGTTATGCTGAACTTTGTTTATATACATGTTTTAAACACGTTTTTGAAGATATAAAGCTTTGAGTACATGTATGTATAAACCAAGGCATAAACTTTAGAAATAAACATTTTCAAAAACATAGAAACATTCAAAACAAGTGTGTGTGCAAATCCTAGAGCCAAATTTCACATATTCTATCTTTAACAAAACTACACTTACAAACTTCTAGGTCTTCAAGACTTCAACATGGGCAATCTTCACTTGATCTTCAATATTGCACTTTGAGCCCAATTTGACTTGTCTTGAATCCAATACACCTTCCTTTAGGGAAGTAATCAACTCTTTAAGATATGAACCTGAAACACACTTAAACAACAGTTGATATTAGTATAAATAACTAATATGTTTTGTAATCATCAAAAAAACACTAAACATGGGTTGATTGTAACCTTGGGTCAACAATCTCCCCCTTTTTGATGATGACAAAACATATGAGTTATTAAACAAATAAAAGAGGAAAGAGCTTGGAAAGCACCCCCTTAAACAATGCTATGTATTTAACATGAATATGAACAACTATGTAAGCATACATAAAGCATTGAAAAATATCATCACCAAAAATAAACTATCATAAGGAATAACAAAATTTAAAACAAACAACATATATTTTCTCCATATATTTTCTCCCCCTTTTTGTCATACATCAAAAAGGGTTAAAAAAAAATTTTAAGACAAAACAAAACAAACATATTAGAAACCAAAACAAACAAACTAAGATATTTTAAGTATCAATCTTACATACATTCAATTCACCACAAATAAATGAAAATCTTGCATAATCTAAAGGTTTTGTGAAAATATCTGCAAGTTGAAAATCTGTGGAAACAAAATCGATATCAATGTCACCTTTTTCAAAGTGATCTCTAAGAAAATGATATCTAATGTCTATATGTTTGTTTTACTATGTTGATTAGCATTTTTGGTCATGTGAATAGCACTAGTATTATCACAATAAATCTTAACATGATCAAAATGTAAATCAAAATCGAGAAGAGTATGTTTCATCCAGAGTACTTGTGCACAACAAGCTCCGGCTGCTACATACTCCGCCTCGGCGGTTGAAAGGGCAACACTATTTTGCTTCTTGGAAGACCAAGACACAAGACAATTGCCCAAGAATTGGCAAGTGCCACTTGTGCTCTTCCTATCTACCCTACAACCGGCATAGTCGGCATCCGAATAACTAGTCATGGTAAATTGGTTAGTTTTCGGATACCACAAACCTAAATCAATTGTGCCCCTAAGATACCTAATTATGCGTTTTACCGCTATTAAGTGTGATTCCTTAGGACATAATTGAAAACGTGCACATAAACATACGGAAAACATTATATCCGGCCTACTAGCCGTAAGATAGAGTAAACTACCAATCATGCTACGAAATAATTTGATGTCTACTTCCTTACCTTGTTCGTCCTTGTCAAGTTTCGTAGTGGTTGCCATGGGAGTCTTTGCTACTTTGGATCCTTCAAGCCCGAACCTCTTGATGAGTTCTTTGGTGTACTTGGCTTGGTTGATGAATGTCCCATCACTACGTTGCTTGATTTGAAGTCCAAGGAAGAAGTTGAGCTCCCCCATCATAGACATCTCGAATTCTTTTTTCATGCATGACTCAAAATTCTTGCAAAGTGAAACATTAGTAGATCCAAAAATAATGTCATCAACATAAATTTGAACTATAAGGATATCTTGATCTATATGTTGGTAAATAATGTTTTATCAACTTTTTCTCTTAAAATCATTTGAAAGCAAAAATGAAGACAATCTTTCATACCAAGCCCTAGGGGCTTGTTTCAAACCATATAGTGCTTTATCTAATTTATAAACATAATTAGGGTGTGTAGGATCAACAAACCGGGGGGTTGTTCAACATACACCTCCTCATCAATATAACCATTAAGAAAAGCACTCTTTACATCCATTTGAAATAACTTAAAATCTTTAAATGAGGCATATGCTAAGGTCATCCGTATGGCTTCGAGCCGTGCTACGGGTGCAAAGGTTTCTTCAAAATCGATTCCCTCGATTTGAGTGTAACCTGGGCAACTAACCTAGCCTTGTTTCTAACTACATTACCCGATTCATCCAACTTGTTCTTAAAGATCCATTTAGTACCAATAGTTGGTCTATCTTGGGGCCTAGGAACAAGATGCCATACTTGGTTGCGCTCAAATTGATTGAGCTCCTCTTGCATAGCAAGCAACCAATATGAATCGGCCTCGGCCTCGAGGACATTTTTAGGTTCTATGTGTGAAATAAAAGCAAAATTACCACAAAAATCTTGAATCTTAGAGCGAGTGGTTGCCCCTTTTGATACTTCACCTATGACAAGGTCCTTGGGATGATGAGGATTGAATCTCCAATCCTTTGGTAGTGGTTGAGAGGGCTCCTCTTCATTTGCTTGATGTTCATTTCCTTGAGCCTCTTCCACTTTGGCTTCACTTCCATCACCATCCTTTGGCTTGTCTCCCATGGTAGAAGCATCCTCCAAGGTCACTTTCTCCAACCCTTCATCTAAAGCATCAATTTCTACACAATTCTTAACAAACTTGTTAGATTCCTCAAATTTAACATGAATAGATTCCTCAATAGTCAAAGTTGACCTATTGAAGACTCTATAAGCCTTACTAGTATTTGAGTAACCTACAAAAATAGCCTCATATGATCTAGCATCAAATTTTCCCAAATTAATATTTGTATTTAAAACAAAAACATTTGCAACCAAACACTTTGAAATAAGAAACATTAGGTTTTCTAGAAAAATACATCTCATAAGAAGTCTTAGTAGTATTTTTACATAGGAAAACACGATTTGCAATGTAACATGAAGTATGAACGACCTCGGCCCACAAATAATGTGGTAGACCATATTCATTTAACATTGTCCTAGCCATCTCTTGTAAAGTACGATTTTTCCGCTCAACTACTCCATTTTGTTGTGGAGTTCTAGGACAAGAAAGTTCATGTTTTATTCCATGTTCCTCACAAAAAGTGGTAAAGGGAAGGTTAATGAACTCACCTCCTCTATCACTTCTTATTTTAATTATTGAGGAGTCATTTTCCTTTTCAACTCTTTTCTTAAAGGCTTGAAAATGTGAAAAGGTTTGACTTTTATGTTCAAGAAAATAAACCCAAGTAAAACGCGAAAAATCATCTACTAAAACATAAGCAAATCTACTCCCACTTAAACTTTTGGTTTGTGTAGGGCCAAATAAATCCATGTGGATTAGCTCCAATGGACGTGATGACATGATATCCTTAATTGATTTGAATGAGGACTTAGTTTGTTTCCAAATTGACATGCGTCACAAACTCGGTCCTTTTCAAAGTTCAATGAAGGAATACCCTTCACCATTTCCTTAGAGTTAAGCCTAGAAATATGGTCAAATGAAACGTGGCCTAATCTCCTATGCCATAACCAAGAGTCGTCATCGAGGGCTTTTAAACATGTTATATTACAAGACATATTTAGCATATCTATCATATATACATTACTTTCACGAAAACCGGAAAATACACAAACATTAGAATTTTTGTCAACTATTTTACAAGCAATATCATCAAAAATAACATTAAATCCTTTATCACATAATTGACTAATGCTCAAGAGATTATGCTTGAGCCCGTCTACTAAAACTACATTTTCAATTAAAGGAGAAGTGCCAAGCTTTACATTACCAATACCAATGATTTTACCCTTGGCGTCATCTCCGAAGGTGACGGTGCCACCTTCATGATATCTTGATAGGGTTGCAAAGTTGTTGATGTCCCAAGTCATGTGCCTTGAGCAACCGCTATCAAGATACCACAAACCTCTACGTCGTTGGGCTTTGGAAAGTACCTATATCATTTAAAACAATGTTGACTTTGGTACCCAAACTTTCTTGGGTCCTTGAAAGTTAGTGTTACGAACCCAAACATTATGAGATGATGCACTTAGTCTATCATAGCAAAAATTAGCTAAGTGTCCTTTCCGTCCACAATGTGAACATGTGTACACTTTTCTATACATAAATGCATGGTGTGTATGTGAAGTGTGAGCATGCTTTGGGGGTTTACCATGATGCATAGGTTGTGTAGCATGTACATGAGCATGAGCATGAGCATGATGAACATTTTTCTTAGGAGCTTGTTTCTTAGGAAACATATTCTCCATCTTCTTCTTATCAAACTCACTACACTTTTTCAAAACAACATCTAATGAGTCTAATCTTTCCTTAAGCATGGCAATCTCATTAGAATCTACAAATGGGGTCTTTCCTTTACAAGCAATCTTATATTTTTCAAAATCATTTTTAGTGGAAACTAAAGAAGAATGCAAGTCATTATTTTCTTTAGAAAGATTTAACACTTGAATACTCAAAGATTCATTATCCTTTTTCATTTTCAAGTACTTTTTCTTCATGAAGTCATAATTTTGAGAAAGTTCTATAAATGCTTCACTTAACTCATCTATGGATAAATCTTCAACAAAAGGAGTTGAGGGGGTTACCTGCTTGTGCTCTCATTTGCCATGAAGCACATATTGGCGGTGTCGATCTCCTCCTCGGATTCACTTTCGTCATCCCATGTTGCTTTCATAGCCTTCTTCTTGTATGGCTTCTTGGATGAAGATGGCTTCACTTGGTCCGGACACTCCGCTACTATGTGTCCCGGCTTTTGGCAATTAAAGCAAATGATCTTCCTTTCTTCCTTGCCTCCTTGCCATCTCCTCCTTCCTTGGAACTTTGCCTTGTTGTACATCCTCCGGACATTTTTGACTAGAAGTGAGAGCTCCTCGTCATCTTCTTCTTCGTCATCTTCGTCGGAGTAGGTAGCATGACTTTTGAAGGCAATGGTCTTCTTTTTGGTAGGTGCCATGTCCTCCCTTGCTTTCCTTTCCATCTCATGGGTTTGAGGTTCCCAATGAGACCTATAAGCTCCATCTCTTCATTGTCGTTGAGTTCCTTCAAGGTTGTTGCTTTAACTTCCCATGAAGGAGGAAGGGCCCGGATGATCTTCCTTACTCTTTGATCATTGTTGATATCTTCACCTAAAGAAGAGAGTCCATTAGTAATCTTGGTAAATCTTGTAACCATATCATCTATGGTTTCATTGTCTTGCATGCTAAATGTTTCATATTGAGACCGAAGAAGGTCAATCTTAGCCTTCTTTACTTGTGAGGTCCCCTCATGAGTGACTATCAAGTGTGACCAAATCTCAAATGCGGATTTGCAATGTATAACCCTAGCTATGTCATCATCATTTAGGGCTTGAAGAAGTGCATAGTGAGCTTTGGCATTGGCATCGAATTCCTTAGTCTCTATTTCGGACCAAGTGGATTCGTCACCGGGGGGTACACTAAAGGACTTAGTCACGGCCTTTGCAACTCGGCTACCTAGAGATTGCAAAAACACGGTCATCTTAACCTTCCATATGGGAAAGTTAAGTCCATCAAACTTGGGAGGGGTCTTAATTCCATCGGCCATTTTTACTATATGAATGTGAATGAAATGATTAGCAAATGAGGATCTTCTCTAAGGTTGTTAAACCAAATCCTAGAGTCCAAGCTCTGATACCAATTGAAATACACCTAGAGGGGGGGTGAATAGGTGTAATTGCTAATCTAATGATCTTTTTAAACTTATGAAATGAGTGATGCAACAATCTCTCAAAAACACGACTAAGAGCCGAATACCCCTTGCGAGGTTCTGAACTCCTTCCTCCCAATTCCCCTTAAATGGGTTAGAGGTGCGCAATGCAACCGTGTGTATTGAGGTGTGATTGATCAATGCCAAGTATGATGATGAAAATGAAAGGCTCACAATGTAACACAACAAGTATAGCAACACAAGATTCCACAAGTAGAGGGTTAGTTACTCAAGCAAAAATTCAAGGCAATATAAAACAAGAGAAATTGAAAGCAAGAAGAACGCAAAGGCAATCGCAAACAAGGATGATTTGTTTCGAGGTTCGAGCCCGTTGCTCTAGTCCCCGCCTTCACCTCCGTGAAGGGTTTCCACTATCCCCTTAGGATCCCGTACAAGTTAGGCCTCCAAAGACCTCAAGCCCGTAGCTTCACCTTACAAAAAAACTCCACCGAGGAGCTTGTCTCCACAAGAACAAGGATTACAAATAGTGATCTTTAACTAGACCACAACACTCTTTTACAAACACTCTCACTCTTTTACAACTTCACTTATAGAAAGAATATGAAATTTTTGGCTCTATGAAGTGTGGTGAGAAAAGCTTCAGTTGTAGAGTGATATTAGAGATCAAACAACAACTGAAAAACCAATTTGAAAGAATGGAAATAAAAGCTTTAAACTATTTTTCTCTTTCACTTGAAAACAATGAAAACTTGTATTTTTCTTGGTGAATAACTAAGGCCTATTCCCCACTATTTATAGGGAGAGAATAGGTTAAAAACTCTGATTTTTCCAGCTAATTTGATCAGAAAAAGAGTCCCAACAACTCCTAAAAACTCTGTTAAAGAGAAAACCAAAAACAGTTTTTCAGAAATTCCCAAAGAGGAAAGAGCCGTTATGGCTTGTTGCAGGCCTACCGGTCGACTGCCGGTCGACCGGGTCCCTGCTGGCAAAAGAGCCGTTGGGACATCGGTCGACTGCCAGTCGACCGATCCAAGAAAGGAAACACAGTTTCCTTCTATCGGTCGACCGACCCAGTCGACCGAAAAGATACAGAGAGCAAACATCTCTTTCGGTCGACCGGTATGTAGGTTCGGTCGACCGACAGACATGCACAGCCTGTGCATGTCTGGACACAGCAGCCGGTCGACTGCCGGTCGACCGGTCTGCCTGAAATAGTTTTTTTTCTGGGCAGATTTTAGAGTTAGAAAAATTTGTAAAAAATCTTTTAAAAACTCTGGAACTAAGTGTTATGCTGAACTTTGTTTATATACATGTTTTAAACACGTTTTTGAAGATATAAAGCTTGAGTACATGTATGTATAAACCAAGGCATAAACTTTAGAAATAAACATTTTCAAAAACATAGAAACATTCAAAACAAGTGTGTGTGCAAATCCTAGAGCCAAATTTCACATATTCTATCTTTAACAAAACTACACTTACAAACTTCTAGGTCTTCAAGACTTCAACATGGGCAATCTTCACTTGATCTTCAATATTGCACTTTGAGCCCAATTTGACTTGTCTTGAATCCAATACACCTTCCTTTAGGGAAGTAATCAACTCTTTAAGATATGAACCTGAAACACACTTAAACAACAGTTGATATTAGTACAAATAACTAATATGTTTTGTAATCATCAAAAAAACACTAAACATGGGTTGATTGTAACCTTGGGTCAACATATATATATATATAATACCTATATATATATACATATATATATATATATATACTATATATATATATATACCATATATATATATATATATACCATATATATATATATATATATATATATATATATATATATATATATATATATATATATATATATATATATATACACACACACCTATATATATACCTATATATATACCTATATATATATATATATATATATATATATATATATATATATATATATATATATATATATATATATATATATATATATATATATATATGTAACGCCCCGGTCCCAAGGATACGGGGACGTTATGGCGACGTACATACGCAGGGCGGAAAACCCTCACGTACGTACGCTAAGCCTCAGTACAGTAAATAACTTCCACATATACATGAGTTCCAGCATGAAATAAGTACAAGAATACCTGCAGAAAGAGGTCAGCGATCATAACAGAAATGAATAATAGGAACAAATAAGATAACAGAAATAAATCACCAATATACCTCTGAAGAGTCCTGATGAGGAATCTCCTATGTGACTCCAAGTCACTATCTGATAATACGGTAGCTCGGATCTCCAACCTGGGCATGCAAACCCAGGGTCGTCAGAAAGCGACCTAGTGGGTGGTAAAATGAAGGAGGCAATAATATGTACTATAGTAATACAAGTACAATAAGAATAGATTCCTGAAAAATCTAAAATATTAGGAAATGATTTTGAAACTGAAATCAGGTCAATCGGAATACTACAGAGGTTAAATCAATTTTTGTACGTCGTATCGGGTACTGATACGGTGATACGTACACCGGGGAGCAGGGGGTTACATTTCTCCCCACCTTACAGAAAATTGCGTCCTCGCAATTTCAATCAGGTGTGAGAACAAGATTTTCAACCCCAAGGCTGAAATGTTACGGTTCCACAACACTTCCGCTGCGCACTCTGCTATCTAGAAGGAACCCGGGATGGAGAAGTATGGTAGTGAACTAATCCGAACGGATGGGAAGCAAGACGATGCAAGGAAAGCGAGGAGGAAATCGGATGTTCTGGTTGACAACTGGAAGGAAGGAAGGAATATAAGCGAGTCAAGGAATGAATCGTCAAGGTCATGGTATTCTTGTACTCGTTGCTGGAATGCCCAAATTCAGATACAGATAATCTTGAATCTGAATCTGACTGTACTGTTGGTAAGAGCCCGAGTATAGACCCAGGTGGTTACCCACACCAGGTGTGAACCTAGGCTCTGATACCACTATGTAACGCCCCGGTCCCAAGGATACGGGGACGTTATGGCGACGTACATACGCAGGGCGGAAAACCCTCACATACGTACGCTAAGCCTCAGTACAGTAAATAACTTTCACATATACATGAGTTCCAGCATGAAATAAGTACAAGAATACCTGCAGAAAGAGGTCAGCGATCATAACAGAAATGAATAATAGGGACAAATAAGATAACAGAAATAAATCACCAAGATACCTCTGAAGAGTCCTGATGAGGAATCTCCTATGTGACTCCAAGCCACTATCTGATAATACGGTAGCTCGGATCTCCAACCTGGGCATGCAAACCCAGGGTCGTCAGAAAGCGACCTAGTGAGTGGTAAAATGAAGGAGGCAATAATATGTACTATAGTAATACAAGTACAATAAGAATAGATCCCTGAAAAATCTAAAATATTAGGAAATGATTTTTGAAACTGAAATCAGGTCAATCGGAATACTACAGAGGTCAAATCAATTTTTGTACGTCGTTTCGGGTACTGATACGGTGATACGTACACCAGGGAGCAGGGGGTTACATTTCTCTGATATCGAGAAGGAACTCGGGATGGAACAGTATGGTAGTGAACTAATCCGAACGGATGGGAAGCAAGACGATGCAAGGAAAGCGAGGAGGAAATCGGATGTTCTGGTTGACAACTGGAAGGAAGGAAGGAATATAAGCGAGTCAAGGAATGAATCGTCAAGGTCATGGTATTCTTGTACTCGTTGCTGGAATGCCCAAATTCAGATACAGATAATCTTGAATCTGAATCTGACTTTACTGTTGGTAAGAGCCCGAGTATAGACCCAGGTGGTTACCCACACCAGGTGTGAACCTAGGCTCTGATACCACTATGTAACGCCCCGGTCCCAAGGATACGGGGACGTTATGGCGACGTACATACGCAGGGCGGAAAACCCTCACGTACGTACGCTAAGCCTCAGTACAGTAAATAACTTCCACATATACATGAGTTTCAGCATGAAATAAGTACAAGAATACCTGCAGAAAGAGGTCAGCGATCATAACAGAAATGAATAATAGGGACAAATAAGATAACAGAAATAAATCACCAAGATACCTCTGAAGAGTCCTGATGAGGAATCTCCTATGTGACTCCAAGCCACTATCTGATAATACGGTAGCTCGGATCTCCAACCTGGGCATGCAAACCCAGGGTCGTTAGAAAGCGACCTAGTGAGTGGTAAAATGAAGGAGGCAATAATATGTACTATAGTAATACAAGTACAATAAGAATAGATTCCTGAAAAATCTAAAATATTAGGAAATGATTTTTGAAACTGAAATCAGGTCAATCGGAATACTACAGAGGTCAAATCAATTTTTGTACGTCGTATCGGGTACTGATACGGTGATACGTACACCAAGGAGCAGGGGGTTACAATAAATATATATATATAGGTATATATATAGGTATATATATATATACCTATATATATATAGGTATATATATATATATATATATAAACATATATATGAAAAATACCTAGAGGGGGGGTGAATAGGTGTAATTGCTAATCTAATGACTTTTAAAACAAATATGGATGAATGATGCAACGATCTCTCTAAATAAGACTAGGAGCCGTATACCCGGTGAAGGGCTCTGAACTCCTTCCTCGTGATTCCTCTTGAATATGAGTTAGAGGTGCGCAATGCAACCTTGTTGTATGAGAGTTGATCGATAATGGCAAAGTATGAATGATTATGCAATAATGTAGAACACACAAGTAATAGTATATGAGAGCAATATCACAAGCAAATAATATGAGGCTATAGAAATGAAAGACAAGAACACAAAGCAATCGCAAACACAAGATATTTGTTTCGAGGTTCGAGCCACTGCTCTAATCCCCGCCTTCACTTCCGTGAAGGGTTTCTACTATCCACCGAGGACGTTTATAAGGTCTACCAAAGACCGGAGCACTGAACTCCACCACTTACACAAACCTCTATCGAAGAGGTATCTCAACAAGATGAACAAAGAGGAACAAGTAGCCAAGTGATCTCTAAAACGGATCATAAACTTCTTTACAAACACTTCTCTCTTTACAACTCTCTTGTAGATTGAGAATGGAATTTTGGCTCTAAGAAGTGTAGTGAGAAATACTCAGTTGTAAAATGATCTTTTCTAGAAAACACAACTGAAAAATCAAGGGCAAGAAAGATCTAAAAATTGAGAGCTTTTGAAACTTTTCTTCTCTTTTGAAGACTTGAAAACTTAGGTATTTTTCTTAGTGATTTGCAAGAGACCTATCTCCTCTATTTATATGGAGAGAAGGGGATTAAAACTTTTTTGTTTTAAGTTTATTTAATCTGAAAAAGGTCCACAAAGCCCAGAAAAAGTCTGCCAAAAAAACAGTCCTAAAAACAGATTTCAGAATTGGACCAAAGAGGAAAGAGCCGTTGGGGCTTTGCAGGCTTGGCGATCGACCGGTCTGGTCGGCCGTCCGCCCTGCTGGCATATAGCCGTTGGGCTTGGGTCGACCGACCGGTCGACCGGCCTCAAGAAGGAAACACAGTTTTCTGAAGGCAGTCGACCGGTCGGCCGACCGAGAAAACCCGAAAGCAAACTACTTTCAGTCGGTCGACCGATCGGTCGGCCGACAGACATGCACAAGCGTGCATGTCCTGGACACAAGCTCCGGTCGACCGGTTCGGTCAGCCGGTCCAGCCTGAAACAGAAAAACTGCCAGGAAAAGGACTTTGAAAAATTTGTAAAATGTTTTTTTTTTTTTGAAATGGATATATGACTAAGTATCATACTAGAAGAATAAACATACATGATTAAAACATGATATACATTTTTTGTAAAGGTTAGGAGTCATGTATATTCATCAAGGCATGAAACTTAAAGTCAAATACCAAAAACTTGTATTTTGAAAATGTGTGTGTGTATCCTAGAGCCAATATTCTACAACCTCAAACTTTAACAATCTATATCTTACATTGGTTCTAAAGGACTACAAGATCTTCAAGTGGGCTTCTCCATATGATCTTGCAAGCTTGATACTTGAGCCCGATTTGAGGTGACTTGAGTCAAAACACCTTCCTTTAGGGAAGAAAACTTCTAGAATCATTAGAACCCTGAAACACACTTAAACAATAAACATGATTAGTACAAATAACTATATATGTTTTGTAATCATCAAAACACACTAAAACGGGTGATTGTAACCTTGGGCCAACAATCTCCCCCTTTTTGATGATGACAAAACGTATAAGTTATTTTAAACAAAAAGAAGAAGAGCTTGGAAGCTCCCCCTCAAATAATGCTATGTATAAAAGAATGACTATGAGTAGCTATATACATAAGGCATGAAAACACAATAATAGTATAAAAACTCAAACAAATAATAGTATAAAAACTCAAACAAATAATAAACTTACTCTCTTTTTCTCCCCCGTTTTGTCATACATCAAAAAAAGGGTTAAAAGTAAAAAAAAAATTATCTTTAAGAATCCATAATACAAACATTCAACTCACCACAAATAAAAGAAAATCTAGCATAGTCTAGAGGTTTTGTAAAAATATCGGCAAGTTGAAAATCGGTAGAAACATAATCAATATCAATATCACCTTTCTCATAATGATCTCTAAGAAAGTGATATCTAATGTCTATGTGCTTAGTTTTACTATGTTGATTTGCATTCTTTGTCATATGAATTTTACTAGTATTATCACAAAATATTTTAATATGAGAAAAATGCAAATCATAGTCAAGGAGAGTATGTTTCATCCAAAGAACTTGTGCACAACAAGCTCCGGCTGCAACATACTCCGCCTCGGCGGTTGAAAGGGCTACCGAATTTTGCTTTTTGGAAGACCAAGAGACAAGGCAATTACCAAGGAATTGACATGTTCCACTTGTACTCTTCCTATCTACCCTACAACCCGCATAGTCGGCATCCGAAAAACTCGTCATTGAAAATTGCCCGGTTTTCGGATACCACAAACCCATTTCAATAGTGCCCTTAAGGTATCTAATTATGCGTTTAACCGCAATTATGTGAGACTCTTTAGGACATGATTGAAAACGTGCACAAAGACAAACGGAAAACATAATATCCGGCCTACTAGCCGTTAAATAAAGCAAGCTACCTATCATGCTACGATAAAGTTTAATGTCTACACTTTTACCTTGTTCATCCTTATCAAGCTTCGTGGTTGTTGCCATGGGAGTTTTGCTCACTTTAGCTCCTTCAAGCCCGAACCTCTTGATTAGTTCCTTTGTGTACTTGGCTTGATTGATGAAGATCCCATCCTTCTTTTGCTTGATTTGGAGATCAAGGAAATAGTTGAGCTCCCCCATCATAGACATTTCAAATTCATCCTTCATGCATGACTCAAAAACTTGACAAAGAGATTCATTAGTAGAACCAAAAATAATATCATCTACATAAATTTGCACAATAAGAATATCATTATCTACATGTTTTGTAACCAAAGTAGTATCTATTTTACCTTTCTTAAAACCATTTGAAATTAAAAATGAAGAAAGTCTTTCATACCAAGCCCTAGGGGCTTGTTTCAAACCATAAAGAGCTTTATCAAGTTTAAACACAAAATCCGGATGTGTAGGATCAACAAACCCGGGGGTTGTTCAACATACACCTCCTCTTCAATAAAACCATTTAGAAAAGCACTTTTAACATCCATTTGAAATAATTTAAAATCTTTATATGAGGCAAATGCTAGTGTCATCCGTATGGCTTCAAGCCGTGCTACGGGTGCAAAGGTTTCTTCAAAATCGATTCCTTCGATTTGAGTGTAACCTTGGGCAACTAACCTAGCTTTATTTCTAACAACGTTACCCGATTCATCCAACTTGTTCTTAAAGATCCACTTAGTACCAATTGTTGGTCTATCGTGGGGCCTAGGAATAAGGTGCCAAACTTGGTTGCGCTTAAATTGATTGAGCTCCTCTTGCATGGCTAGCAACCAATATGAATCGGCCTCAGCTTCGAGGACGTTCTTGGGTTCAACATGAGAAATAAATGCATAATGCCCACAAAAATTATGAAGCTTAGAGCGAGTGGTTACCCCTTTAGATACTTCACCTATGACGAGGTCCTTGGGATGATGGGGATTGTACCTCCAATCCTTTGGAAGTTAATGAGTAGGCTCTACTTCAATTGTTTGATTTTCATTTCCTTGAGCCTCTTCTACTTTAGCTTCACTTCCTTCATCATCCTTTGGCTTGTCTCCCATGGTAGGTTATCCTCCAAGGTGACTTTCTCTAAGTCTTCATCCAAAGAATCTATTTCTACAACATTCTTAACAAACAAATTAGATTCTTCAAACTTAACATGTATAGATTCCTCAATAGTCAAAGATGATCTATTGAAGATTCTATAAGCTTTACTAGTATTAGAGTAACCAACAAAAATTGCCTCATAAGATCTAGCATCAAATTTACCTAAATTACCTTTTGTATTTAAAACAAAACATTTGCATCCAAAAACTCTAAAGTAAGAAACATTTGGTTTTCTAGAAAAATAAATCTCAAAAGAAGTTTTAGAAGTATTTTTACATAAGAAAACACGATTTGATATATAGCATGAAGTATTAACGGCCTCGGACCACAAATAATGTTGGAGACCATATTCACTAAGCATTGTCCTAGCCATCTCTTGTAATGTTCTATTTTTCCGTTCAACTACTCTATTTTATTGTGGAGTTCTAGGACAAGATAGTTCATGCTTTATTCCATGTTCTTCACAAAAAGTTGTAAAGGGTAGGTTAATGAATTCACCTCCTCTATCACTTCTTATTCTTACAATAGAAGACTATTTTTCCTTTTCAACTCTTTTCTTAAAGGCTTGAAAATGTGAAAAGGCTTGGTGTTTATATTCTAGAAAGAAAACCCAAGTAAAACGTGAAAAGTTATCAACCAAAACAAATGCAAAACGGTTCCCACTTAGACTTTTGGTTTGAGTAGGACCAAATAAATCCATATGGATTAACTCCAAAGGACGAGATGTCATGATATCCTTGATTGACTTGAAAGAGGACTTGGTTTGTTTCCCAAGTTGGCACGCGTCACAAACGCGGTCCTTTTCAAAGTTCAAACAAGGAATACCCTTCACCATTTCCTTTGTGTTTAACCTAGATATATGGTCAAAAGAAATGTGGCCTAATCTTCTATGCCACAACCAAGAGTCATCATCGAGGGCTTTCAAACAAGTAATATTATAAGACATTTTTGACATATCAATCATATAAACATTATTTTCACGAAAGCCGAAAAATACACAAGTATTAGATATTCTATCAATTACTTTACAAACTACATTATCAAAAACTACATCAAAACCTTTATCGCAAAGTTGACTAACACTCAAGAGATTATGCTTGAGGCCATCAACTAAAACAACATTTTCAATTAAAGGGGATGTACCAAGTTTAACATTACCAATACCGATGATTTTACCCTTGGCATCATCTCCGAAGGTGACGGTGCCACCTTCATGGTATCTTGATAGGGTTGCAAAGTTGTTGATGTCCCAAGTCATGTGCCTTGAGCAACCACTATCAAGATACCACAATCCTCTACGTCGTTGGGCCTTGGACGGTACCTACATCATTTAACAAATTCGTTGATTTTGGTACCCAAATTTTCTTGGGTCCTTGAAAGTTAGTGTTTCAAACCCAAACATTATGACGAGATGCATTTAGTCTATCATAGCAAAAGTTAGCTAAGTGTCCTTTACGGCCACAATATGAACATGAAAACACTTTACCATACATAAATGCATGATGTGTGTGTGAAGTATGAGCATGTTTTGGGGGTTTGGCATGACATATAGGTTGTGTGGTATGAACATGAGCATGAAAAACATGAGGTTGTTTCTTAGGGGCTTGTTTCTTAGGAAACATAGCCTCAAGTCTCTTTTTGTCAAATTCACACTTTTTCAAAACTACTCCTAAAGAATCAATTTTCTCTTTTAGCATGGTAATTTCATTTTTATCAACTTGTGGAAATTTACCTTTACAAGAAATTTTATAGGTGTCAAAATCTTTTTGGGTGGAAACAAGTGTGGAAAGTAATTCATCTTTTTCTTTAGAAAGAGTAAAAACTTGATGATTAAGAGACTCATTTTCCTTTTTCATTTTTAAATACTTTTTCTTTAGGAAATCATAATTGTGTGACAATTCTACAAATGCTTCTCCTAATTCATCCATGGAAAGTTCATCATTAAGAGAAGTGGAAGGGGTTACCTTGCTTGTGCTTTCATTGGCCATGAAGCACATGTTGGCGATGTCGATTTCATCCTCGGATTCGCTCTCAGAATCCCATGTAGCCTTCAAAGCTTTCTTCTTGTAAGGCTTCTTTGATGTGGAGGGCTTTACTTTATCCGGGCACTCGCAATAATGTGACCCGGTCTTTGGCAATTGAAGCAAATAATTTTTCTTTCTTCTTTGCCTCCTTGCCATCTCCTTCTTTCTTGAAACTTAGCCTTGTTGTACATCCTCCGAACGTTCTTCACAAGAAGTGAGAGCTCTTCGTCATCTTCTTCTTCATCCTCTTCATCGGAGTGTGTGGATAGACTCTTGAAGGCTATTGTTTTCTTCTTGGAAAGAGCCATGTCTTCCCTAGCTTTTCTCTCCATCTCATGGTTTTGAGGTTCCCAATGAGACCAATTAGCTCCATCTCCTCCTTGTCATTTAGTTCCTTCAAGGTAGTTGCTTTTACTTCCCATGAAGGAGGAAGAGCCCGGATGATCTTTCTAACTCTTTGATCGTTGTCGATAGCATCACCTAGAGAAGAAAGTCCATTAGTGATCTTAGTAAATCTTGTAACCATATCATCTTTGGTTTCATTTTCTTGCATGCAAAAGTTCTCATATTGGGACCGAAGAAGGTCTATCTTAGCCCTCTTCACTTGTGAAGTCCCCTCATGTGTTACTAGAAGGTGTGTCCAAATCTTAAATGCGGATTTGCAATGGATGACCCTAGAAATGTCATCATCATTGAGGGCTTGAAGTAGTGCATAGTGAGCGCTAGCATTGGCATCAAACTCCTTAGTCTCAATTTCGGACCAAGTGGATTCATCACCGGGGGGTGCACTAAAGAGTTTGGTCACGGCCTTTGCAACTCGACTTCCTAGAGATTGTAAGAAAACGGTCATCTTAACTTTCCATATGGGAAAGTTAAGTCCATCAAACTTAGGGGGTGTCTTAATACCATCGGCCATTTTTACTAAGTGGAAATGAATGAAATGATTAGCAAATGTAAGATCTCTCTAAGGTTGTTAAGCCAAGAGCCTAGAGTCCAAGCTCTGATACCAATTGAAAAACACCTAGAGGGGGGGTGAATAAGTGTAATTGCTAATCTAATGACTTTTAAAACAAATATGGATGAATGATGCAACGATCTCTCTAAACAAGACTAGGAGCCGTATACTCGGTGAAGGGCTCTGAACTCCTTCCTCGTGATTCCTCTTGAATATGAGTTAGAGGTACACAATGCAACCTTGTTGTATGAGACTTGATAATAATGGCAAAGTATGAATGATTATGCAATAATGTAGAACACACAAGTAATAGTATATGAGAGCAATATCACAAGCAAATAATAAGAGGCAATAGAAATGAAAGACAAGAACACAAAGCAATCGCAAACACAAGATATTTGTTTCGAGGTTTGAGCCACTGCTCTAATCCCCGCCTTCACCTCCGTGAAGGGTTTCCACTATCCACCGAGGACGTTTACAAGGTCTACCAAAGACCGGAGCACCGAACTCCACCACTTACACAAACCTCTACCGAAGAGGTATCTCAACAAGATGAACAAAGAGGAACAAATAAAACGAGAAAAGTTATCAACCAAAACAAATGCAAAACGGTTCCCACTTAGACTTTTGGTTTGAGTAGGACCAAATAAATCCATATGGATTAACTCCAAAGGACGAGATGTCATGATATCCTTGATTGACTTGAAAGAGGACTTGGTTTGTTTCCCAAGTTGGCACGCGTCACAAACGCGGTCCTTTTCAAAGTTCAAACAAGGAATACCCTTCACCATTTCCTTTGTGTTTAACCTAGATATATGGTCAAAAGAAATGTGGCCTAATCTTCTATGCCACAACCAAGAGTCATCATCGAGGGCTTTTAAACAAGTAATATTACAAGACATTTTTGACATATCAATCATATAAACATTATTTTCACGAAAGCCGGAAAATACACAAGTATTAGATATTCTATCAATTACTTTACAAACTACATTATCAAAAACTACATCAAAACCTTTATCGCAAAGTTGACTAACACTCAAGAGATTATGCTTGAGGCCATCAACTAAAACAACATTTTCAATTAAAGGGGATGTACCAAGTTTAACATTACCAATACCGATGATTTTACCCTTGGCATCATCTCCGAAGGTGACGGTGCCACCTTCATGGTATCTTGATAGGGTTGCAAAGTTGTTGATGTCCCAAGTCATGTGCCTTGAGCAACCACTATCAAGATACCACAATCCTCTACGTCGTTGGGCCTTGGACGGTACCTACATCATTTAACAAATTCGTTGATTTTGGTACCCAAATTTTCTTGGGTCCTTGAAAGTTAGTGTTTCAAACCCAAACATTATGACGAGATGCATTTAGTCTATCATAGCAAAAGTTAGCTAAGTGTCCTTTACGGCCACAATATGAACATGAAAACACTTTACCATACATAAATGCATGATGTGTGTGTGAAGTATGAGCATGTTTTGGGGGTTTGGCATGACATATAGGTTGTGTGGTATGAACATGAGCATGAAAAACATGAGGTTGTTTCTTAGGGGCTTGTTTCTTAGGAAACATAGCCTCAAGTCTCTTTTTGTCAAATTCACACTTTTTCAAAACTACTCCTAAAGAATCAATTTTCTCTTTTAGCATGGTAATTTCATTTTTATCAACTTGTGAAAATTTACCTTTACAAGAAATTTTATAGGTGTCAAAATCTTTTTGGGTGGAAACAAGTGTGGAAAGTAATTCATCTTTTTCTTTAGAAAGAGTAAAAACTTGATGATTAAGAGACTCATTTTCCTTTTTCATTTTTAAATACTTTTTCTTTAGGAAATCATAATTGTGTGACAATTCTACAAATGCTTCTCCTAATTCATCCATGGAAAGTTCATCATTAAGAGAAGTGGAAGGGGTTACCTTGCTTGTGCTTTCATTGGCCATGAAGCACATGTTGGCGATGTCGATTTCATACTCGGATTCGCTCTCAGAATCCCATGTAGCCTTCAAAGCTTTCTTCTTGTAAGGCTTCTTTGATGTGGAGGGCTTTACTTTATCCGGGCACTCCGCAATAATGTGACCCGGTCTTTGGCAATTGAAGCAAATAATTTTTCTTTCTTCTTTGCCTCCTTGCCATCTCCTTCTTTCTTGAAACTTAGCCTTGTTGTACATCCTCCGAACGTTCTTCACAAGAAGTGAGAGCTCTTCGTCATCTTCTTCTTCATCCTCTTCATCGGAGTGTGTGGATAGACTCTTGAAGGCTATTGTTTTCTTCTTGGAAAGAGCCATGTCTTCCCTAGCTTTTCTCTCCATCTCATGGGTTTTGAGGTTCCCAATGAGACCAATTAGCTCCATCTCCTCCTTGTCATTTAGTTCCTTCAAGGTAGTTGCTTTTACTTCCCATGAAGGAGGAAGAGCCCGGATGATCTTTCTAACTCTTTGATCGTTGTCGATAGCATCACCTAGAGAAGAAAGTCCATTAGTGATCTTAGTAAATCTTGTAACCATATCATCTATGGTTTCATTTTCTTGCATGCAAAAGTTCTCATATTGGGACCGAAGAAGGTCTATCTTAGCCCTCTTCACTTGTGAAGTCCCCTCATGTGTTACTAGAAGGTGTGTCCAAATCTTAAATGCGGATTTGCAATGGATGACCCTAGAAATGTCATCATCATTGAGGGCTTGAAGTAGTGCATAGTGAGCGCTAGCATTGGCATCAAACTCCTTAGTCTCAATTTCGGACCAAGTGGATTCATCACCGGGGGGTGCACTAAAGAGTTTGGTCACGGCCTTTGCAACTCGACTTCCTAGAGATTGTAAGAAAACGGTCATCTTAACTTTCCATATGGGAAAGTTAAGTCCATCAAACTTAGGGGGTGTCTTAATACCATCGGCCATTTTTACTAAGTGGAAATGAATGAAATGATTAGCAAATGTAAGATCTCTCTAAGGTTGTTAAGCCAAGAGCCTAGAGTCCAAGCTCTGATACCAATTGAAAAACACCTAGAGGGGGGGTGAATAGGTGTAATTGCTAATCTAATGACTTTTAAAACAAATATGGATGAATGATGCAACGATCTCTCTAAACAAGACTAGGAGCCGTATACCCGGTGAAGGGCTCTGAACTCCTTCCTCGTGATTCCTCTTGAATATGAGTTAGAGGTACACAATGCAACCTTGTTGTATGAGAGTTGATAATAATGGCAAAGTATGAATGATTATGCAATAATGTAGAACACACAAGTAATAGTATATGAGAGCAATATCACAAGCAAATAATAAGAGGCAATGGAAATGAAAGACAAGAACACAAAGCAATCGCAAACACAAGATATTTGTTTCGAGGTTCGAGCCACTGCTCTAATCCCCGCCTTCACCTCCGTGAAGGGTTTCCACTATCCACCAAGGACGTTTACAAGGCCTACCAAAGACCGGAGCACCGAACTCCACCACTTACACAAACCTCTACCGAAGAGGTATCTCAACAAGATGAACAAAGAGGAACAAATAAAACGAGAAAAGTTATCAACCAAAACAAATGCAAAACGGTTCCCACTTAGACTTTTGGTTTGAGTAGGACCAAATAAATCCATATGGATTAACTCCAAAGGACGAGATGTCATGATATCCTTGATTGACTTGAAAGAGGACTTGGTTTGTTTCCCAAGTTGGCACGCGTCAAAACGCGGTCCTTTTCAAAGTTCAAATAAGGAATACCCTTCACCATTTCCTTTGTGTTTAACCTAGATATATGGTCAAAAGAAATGTGGCCTAATCTTCTATGCCACAACCAAGAGTCATCATCGAGGGCTTTTAAACAAGTAATATTACAAGACATTTTTGACATATCAATCATATAAACATTATTTTCACGAAAGCCAGAAAATACACAAGTATTAGATATTCTATCAATTACTTTACAAACTACATTATCAAAAACTACATCAAAACCTTTATCGCAAAGTTGACTAACACTCAAGAGATTATGCTTGAGGCCATCAACTAAAACAACATTTTCAATTAAAGGGGATGTACCAAGTTTAACATTACCAATACCGATGATTTTACCCTTGGCATCATCTCCGAAGGTGACGGTGCCACCTTCATGGTATCTTGATAGGGTTGCAAAGTTGTTGATGTCCCAAGTCATGTGCCTTGAGCAACCACTATCAAGATACCACAATCCTCTACGTCGTTGGGCCTTGGACGGTACCTACATCATTTAACAAATTCGTTGATTTTGGTACCCAAATTTTCTTGGGTCCTTGAAAGTTAGTGTTTCAAACCCAAACATTATGACGAGATGCATTTAGTCTATCATAGCAAAAGTTAGCTAAGTGTCCTTTACGGCCACAATATGAACATGAAAACACTTTACCATACATAAATGCATGATGTGTGTGTGAAGTATGAGCATGTTTGGGGGTTTGGCATGACATATAGGTTGTGTGGTATGAACATGAGCATGAAAAACATGAGGTTGTTTCTTAGGGGCTTGTTTCTTAGGAAACATAGCCTCAAGTCTCTTTTTGTCAAATTCACACTTTTTCAAAACTACTCCTAAAGAATCAATTTTCTCTTTTAGCATGGTAATTTCATTTTTATCAACTTGTGGAAATTTACCTTTACAAGAAATTTTATAGGTGTCAAAATCTTTTTGGGTGGAAACAAGTGTGGAAAGTAATTCATCTTTTTCTTTAGAAAGAGTAAAAACTTGATGATTAAGAGACTCATTTTCCTTTTTCATTTTTAAATACTTTTTCTTTAGGAAATCATAATTGTGTGACAATTCTACAAATGCTTCTCCTAATTCATCCATGGAAAGTTCATCATTAAGAGAAGTGGAAGGGGTTACCTTGCTTGTGCTTTCAATGGCCATGAAGCACATGTTGGCGATGTCGATTTCATCCTCGGATTCGCTCTCAGAATCCCATGTAGCCTTCAAAGCTTTCTTCTTGTAAGGCTTCTTTGATGTGGAGGGCTTTACTTTATCCGGGCACTCGCAATAATGTGACCCGGTCTTTGGTAATTGAAGCAAATAATTTTTCTTTCTTCTTTGCCTCCTTGCCATCTCCTTCTTTCTTGAAACTTAGCCTTGTTGTACATCCTCCGAACGTTCTTCACAAGAAGTGAGAGCTCTTCGTCATCTTCTTCTTCATCCTCTTCATCGGAGTGTGTGGATAGACTCTTGAAGGCTATTGTTTTCTTCTTGGAAAGAGCCATGTCTTCCCTAGCTTTTCTCTCCATCTCATGGGTTTTGAGGTTCCCAATGAGACCAATTAGCTTCATCTCCTCCTTGTCATTTAGTTCCTTCAAGGTAGTTACTTTTACTTCCCATGAAGGAGGAAGAGCCCGGATGATCTTTCTAACTCTTTGATCGTTGTCGATAGCATCACCTAGAGAAGAAAGTCCATTAGTGATCTTAGTAAGGTTTCATTTTCTTGCATGCAAAAGTTCTCATATTGGGACCGAAGAAGGTCTATCTTAGCCCTCTTCACTTGTGAAGTCCCCTCATGTGTTACTAGAAGGTGTGTCCAAATCTTAAATGCGGATTTGCAATGGATGACCCTAGAAATGTCATCATCATTGAGGGCTTGAAGTAGTGCATAGTGAGCGTTAGCATTGGCATCAAACTCCTTAGTCTCAATTTCGGACCAAGTGGATTCATCACCGGGGGGTGCACTAAAGAGTTTGGTCACGGCTTTTGCAACTCGACTTCCTAGAGATTGTAAGAAAACGGTCATCTTAACTTTCCATATGGGAAAGTTAAGTCCATCAAACTTAGGGGGTGTCTTAATACCATCGGCCATTTTTACTAAGTGGAAATGAATTAAATGATTAGCAAATGTAAGATCTCTCTAAGGTTGTTAAGCCAAGAGCCTAGAGTCCAAGCTCTGATACCAATTGAAAAACACCTAGAGGGGGGTGAATAGGTGTAATTGCTAATCTAATGACTTTTAAAACAAATATGGATGAATGATGCAACGATCTCTCTAAACAAGACTAGGAGCCGTATACCCGGTGAAGGGCTCTGAACTCCTTCCTCGTGATTCCTCTTGAATATGAGTTGGAGGTACACAATGCAACCTTGTTGTATGAGAGTTGATAATAATGGCAAAGTATGAATGATTATGCAATAATGTAGAACACACAAGTAATAGTATATGAGAGCAATATCACAAGCAAATAATAAGAGGCAATAGAAATGAAAGACAAGAACATAAAGCAATCGCAAACACAAGATATTTGTTTCGAGGTTCGAGCCACTGCTCTAATCCCCGCCTTCACCTCCGTGAAGGGTTTCCACTATCCACCGAGGACGTTTACAAGGTCTACCAAAGACCGGAGCACCGAACTCCACCACTTACACAAACCTCTACCGAGGAGGTATCTCAACAAGATGAACAAAGAGGAACAAATAAAACGAGAAAAGTTATCAACCAAAACAAATGCAAAACGGTTCCCACTTAGACTTTTGGTTTGAGTAGGACCAAATAAATCCATATGGATTAACTCCAAAGGACGAGATGTCATGATATCCTTGATTGACTTGAAAGAGGACTTGGTTTGTTTCCCAAGTTGGCACGCGTCACAAACGCGGTCCTTTTCAAAGTTCAAACAAGGAATACCCTTCACCATTTCCTTTGTGTTTAACCTAGATATATGGTCAAAAGAAATGTGGCCTAATCTTCTATGCCACAACCAAGAGTCATCATCGAGGGCTTTTAAAAGTAATATTACAAGACATTTTTGACATATCAATCATATAAACATTATTTTCACGAAAGCCGAAAAATACACAAGTATTAGATATTCTATCAATTACTTTACAAACTACATTATCAAAAACTACATCAAAACCTTTATCGCAAAGTTGACTAACACTCAAGAGATTATGCTTGAGGCCATCAACTAAAACAACATTTTCAATTAAAGGGGATGTACCAAGTTTAACATTACCAATACCGATGATTTTACCCTTGGCATCATCTCCGAAGGTGACGGTGCCACCTTCATGGTATCTTGATAGGGTTGCAAAGTTGTTGATGTCCCAAGTCATGTGCCTTGAGCAACCACTATCAAGATACCACAATCTTCTATGTCGTTGGGCCTTAGACGGTACCTACATCATTTAACAAATTCGTTGATTTTGGTACCCAAATTTTCTTGGGTCCTTGAAAGTTAGTGTTTCGAACCCAAACATTATGACGAGATGCATTTAGTCTATCATAGCAAAAGTTAGCTAAGTGTCCTTTACGGCCACAATATGAACATGAAAATACTTTACCATACATAAATGCATGATGTGTGTGTGAAGTATGAGCATGTTTTGGGGGTTTGGCATGACGTATAGGTTGTGTGGTATGAACATGAGCATGAAAAACATGAGGTTGTTTCTTAGGGGCTTGTTTCTTAGGAAACATAGCCTCAAGTCTCTTTTTGTCAAATTCACACTTTTTCAAAACTACTCCTAAAGAATCAATTTTCTCTTTTAGCATGGTAATTTCATTTTTATCAACTTGTGGAAATTTACCTTTACAAGAAATTTTATAGGTGTCAAAATCTTTTTGGGTGGAAACAAGTGTGGAAAGTAATTCATCTTTTTCTTTAGAAAGAGTAAAAACTTGATGATTAAGAGACTCATTTTCCTTTTTCATTTTTAAATACTTTTTCTTTAGGAAATCATAATTGTGTGACAATTCTACAAATGCTTCTCCTAATTCATCCATGGAAAGTTCATCATTAAGAGAAGTTGAAGGGTTACCTTGCTTGTGCTTTCATTGGCCATGAAGCACATGTTGACGGTGTCGATTTCATCCTCGGATTCGCTCTCAGAATCCCATGTAGCCTTCAAAGCTTTCTTCTTGTAAGGCTTCTTTGATGTGGAGGGCTTTACTTTATCCGGGCACTCCGCAACAATGTGACCCGGTCTTTGGCAATTGAAGCAAATAATTTTTCTTTCTTCTTTGCCTCCTTGCCATCTCCTTCTTTCTTGAAACTTAGCCTTGTTGTACATCCTCCGAACGTTCTTCACAAGAAGTGAGAGCTCTTCGTCATTTTCTTCTTCATCCTCTTCATCGGAGTGTGTGGATAGACTCTTGAAGGCTATTGTTTTCTTCTTGGAAAGAGCCATTTCTTCCCTAACTTTTCTCTCCATCTCATGGGTTTTGAGGTTCCCAATGAGACCAATTAGCTCCATCTCCTCCTTGTCATTTAGTTCCTTCAAGGTAGTTGCTTTTACTTCCCATGAAGGAGGAAGAGCCCGGATGATCTTTCTAACTCTTTGATCGTTGTCGATAGCATCACCTAGAGAAGAAAGTCCATTAGTGATCTTAGTAAATCTTGTAACCATATCATCTATGGTTTCATTTTCTTGCATGCAAAAGTTCTCATATTGGGACCGAAGAAGGTCTATCTTAGCCCTCTTCACTTGTGAAGTCCCCTCATGTGTTACTAGAAGGTGTGTCCAAATCTTAAATGCGGATTTGCAATGGATGACCCTAGAAATGTCATCATCATTGAGGGCTTGAAGTAGTGCATAGTGAGCCTTAGCATTGGCATCAAACTCCTTAGTCTCAATTTCGGACCAAGTGGATTCATCACCGGGGGTGCACTAAAGAGTTTGGTCACGGCCTTTGCAACTCGACTTCCTAGAGATTGTAAGAAAACGGTCATCTTAACTTTCCATATGGGAAAGTTAAGTCCATCAAACTTAGGGGGTGTCTTAATACCATCGGCCATTTTTACTAAGTGAAAATGAATGAAATGATTAGCAAATGTAAGATCTCTCTAAGGTTGTTAAGCCAAGAGCCTAGAGTCCAAGCTCTGATACCAATTGAAAAACACCTAGAGGGGGGTGAATAGGTGTAATTGCTAATCTAATGACTTTTAAAACAAATATGGATGAATGATGCAACGATCTCTCTAAGCAAGACTAGGAGCCGTATACCCGGTGAAGGGCTCTGAACTCCTTCCTCGTGATTCCTCTTGAATATGAGTTAGAGGTACACAATGCAACCTTGTTGTATGAGAGTTGATAATAATGGCAAAGTATGAATGATTATGCAATAATGTAGAACACACAAGTAATAGTGTATGAGAGCAATATCACAAGCAAATAATAAGAGGCAATAGAAATGAAAGACAAGAACACAAAGCAATCGCAAACACAAGATATTTGTTTCGAGTTCGAGCCACTGCTCTAATCCCCGCCTTCACCTCCGTGAAGGGTTTCCACTATCCACCGAGGATGTTTACAAGGTCTACCAAAGACCGGAGCATCGAACTCCACCACTTACACAAACCTCTACCGAAGAGGTATCTCAACAAGATGAACAAAGAGGAACAGATAAAACGTGAAAAGTTATCAACCAAAACAAATGCAAAACGGTTCCCACTTAGACTTTTGGTTTGAGTAGGACCAAATAAATCCATATGGATTAACTCCAAAGGACGAGATGTCATGATATCCTTGATTGACTTGAAAGAGGACTTGGTTTGTTTCCCAAGTTGGCACGCGTCACAACGCGGTCCTTTTCAAAGTTCAAACAAGGAATACCCTTCACCATTTCCTTTGTGTTTAACCTAGATATATGGTCAAAAGAAATGTGGCCTAATCTTCTATGCCACACCAAGAGTCATCATCGAGGGCTTTAAACAAGTAATATTACAAGACATTTTTGACATATCAATCATATAAACATTATTTTCACGAAAGCCGAAAAATACACAAGTATTAGATATTCTATCAATTACTTTACAAACTACATTATCAAAAACTACATCAAAACCTTTATCGCAAAGTTGACTAACACTCAAGAGATTATGCTTGAGGCCATCAACTAAAACAACATTTTTAATTAAAGGGGATGTACCAAGTTTAACATTACCAATACCGATGATTTTACCCTTGGCATCATCTCCGAAGGTGACGGTGCCACCTTCATGGTATCTTGATAGGGTTGCAAAGTTGTTGATGTCCCAAGTCATGTGCCTTGAGCAACCACTATCAAGATACCACAATCCTCTACGTCGTTGGGCCTTGGACGGTACCTACATCATTTAACAAATTCGTTGATTTTGGTACCCAAATTTTCTTGGGTCCTTGAAAGTTAGTGTTTCAAACCCAAACATTATGACGAGATGCATTTTTTCAGCCTGCGATAAAATTCTACTTTATAGTTTAATTTTTTGTATATAATGTAGTCAGAGTCTTTGGTCGCATTGTACATTTAAACTGCGACCTTAGTCAAAGTCTTTGGTCGCAGTGTAAATGGTTAAATGCGACCAGGTCGCAGTGTTGTTATTGATAAAGATGGCCAGCAACTGCAATCTAGGGTTGCATTACATGGACTGCGACCTTGGTCGCAGTACGTTAAGTAATTAATTTTTTTGTATATAATGTAGTCAGAGTCTTTGGTCGCATTATACATTTAAACTGCGACCTTAGTCAAAGTCTTTGGTCGCAGTGTACATGGTTAAATGCGACCAAGGTCGCAGTGTTGTTATTGATAAAGATGGCCAGCAACTGCAATCTAAGGTTGCATTACATGGACTGCGACTTTGGTCGCAGTACGTTAAGTAAGTGTTGTTTTATTAAGTGTTGTTTTTGGATTAAGTCATTTTTTGAATCTAAATGAAAAATGAAAAGTTGTCTGTTGTCTGATGCGACTTGGAGTCAGTCCGTGAGACGCGACCTATCATAAAGATTTTATGAGATCTTTTAACGTCAAGTCTATGTTGACGAACCCCGCACCATTCGTTGTTTCCCGAAGCGGTTGTCCACCGCGTCGGCTCTTCATTGGGTTTAGGCGTTAATGTCTTTTAATGCCAAACCGGCGCTGGCGGTTGGAGACCATTAATGCCGACGATTCTGATTAATGAACCATTAATTATGGTTATTATGGGCTGCCTAAATAGGGCTCACCCTCTCCCTTTAACAGCCCATAATTTAGACTGTTTTCTTTCGAGAGCAATTGCTCTGAGAATTTCCGCCTTCTTCAGAGTCTCTAACAGGTGCCTGCCTCCATGGATGAAGATGACCCTATGGACGAACTTGATCGATGTTCGTCCACAAGGGAAGAAGTCATAGACCTCATCATCCACAAGGGAAGAAGTCATGGTCCTCGTCGTTCACAAGGGAAGAAGTCATGATCCCTGACGAGGACTTAAGCCTCACCGAGATCTGCTCTGACTTGATGCAGCAGTCAAGCTTGCTGATAACGGATGGTCAGAGTGGGTTGGCGGCGGGGGATGTGGTGGATATAGTGGTGGGTAGCATACCTTGTGAGGTCTCACTCTCCCTCTCTTACCCCAGAAGTGACATCGAGGAAACTCCATGCTCACTGGATAACCTTCTGGTGAAGAGATGTTCATCAACGAAAGATCGTATCCCGGCACTTTGGAGGGTCAGTTGGAATCGGAGGATTCTGCTGCCACCAGACCTTAAGAAGAAGATTGCTCTTAGTCAACAAGGGCTCTTCTTGGCTCTTTTGATGTTTAGTCTTCTTGGCTACTTTGATGTTTAGTCTTCTTTGTAACACTCAATCTTATTGTATAACAGAGCGTTTTGTATCATTTTCACATGCCTGGAGATAAATGTCTGGACATAAATAAAAGACCTCAATAACACCACTGCTCTTAGTCAACAGGGGTTTTTTTTTTGATGTTTAGTCTTCTTTGTACTGCTATATTGTAACACTCAATCTTATTGTATAAGAGATCGTTTTGTATCATTTGCACATGCCTGGAGATAAATGCCTAGACATAAATAAAAAGCATATTTGTATTTTTTAATAAACTACGAACTTGGTCGCAGCCATGCATTGCAAACAAAACAACTATGACCATAGATGACACTGCGACCAAGGTCGCATAAGATACATTGCAAACAGTAACTACTGCGACCAGGGTCGACACTGTGACCAAAGACTGCGACTAAGCAACTGCTGCGGTGACGTGTCACCTCGTCGCAGTGTTGTTGTTGACCTCGTCGCAGTGTTGTTGTTGATTAAGACTAAAGACCAGCAATAGCGACCAAGATTGCAGATTATTTTTTTAAGACTGCGGCCATCAACTGCGACCAATGTCGCAGTGTTGTTGTTGATTATTTATAAAGACCACAACTGCGACCAAGGTCGCAGTGATGTTGTTTATTAAGAGTAAAGACCAGCAACTGCGACCAAGGTAGCAGTGTTGTTGTTGATTAAGACTAAAGTCCAGCAACTGCGACCAAGGTCATAGTGTATTTATTAAGTCTGCGTCCAGCAACTGCAACCAATGTCGCAACCTTTCATTTTAAAAATTTATAAGGGTGAAGTAATATAATTATTAACTGCGTCCATGGTGACAGTATATTCGTTTAGCGTAAAATATTTAAAATGAAGGTTTGTAACAATTGTACAGCATTTTCAACCAAGACATAGTAGTCAAAAATGTAATTCACACAATTAACTTTAGAAAACAGATTTATATATATTTAAAAAAAAACAAAATACAATTTTTTTAAACTTCTAATCCTCGTCATCACCATCGTAATGAGAAAGAAGTTTGCGACTTTAGTCGCAGTACTGAAGGAGGTCGCATTGCTATACGATAGCATGTTTCCTCCGGTATTCTTTATTCTGTATTAAGTATGCGACCATGGAATATTTTTTTACTTTTCAATGCTAGAAGTCGTCGTCGTCATATAAAAGGGGTATTTTTGTCAATTTGTTTCACGATTGTTTAGGCGGGATTTTTTTGATTTTTTTGGCGCCCACACTCTGCGACCGATGTGTGGCATATATTCAGCCACGTCCCGCAGGCTGAGAAACTCTCTCAGCCCATATATATATATATATATATATATATGTCCTTAATTGATAGACATTGTTATATATAATTGATGGATAACAACATTATATATTTGATAAATTGATGATTATTAACTATTACATATATGGGTACATTAATACCTATGTATTGTAATATATGAATTGTTATAAACTGAGAAATTGATGCATATTTTGAATGTTTAGCTTCTGAAATAGTGTCTCCAAATCTATACTTTTAATGATCACTTCCTTTGGCGCATGATCTATAGGGTAGTACAAGTTATGTGTATGTGTAAGTGATATTTTCTTATAGTGTGCAAACGTGTACTTTGTAAACTTGTTAAATCCTTAGAGTTGAACTAATTTGATGTAGGGAGGTAATTTGTAGATGGATGGCGAGGAAGGGCAAATCGTACGATTGTCCTGTACCATTGCATCAGCGAGTGTCATAATCTTAGTGACATACTTCCACATGCTATATTATTAGCATTTAAGGCCAATCCCTCATGAACCATCCACTATTAGGGATTTATATAGGCACACACGTGCATCGTATCCTCAATGAGTCTAGCAGCAGTTGTGTGAACTATCTTAGGATGCATGAGGGGGTCTTCTTCCAAATAAGGATAGTGGCCTATTGAGAGATAGTATTCATGTGCCGGCAGAGGAACCATATTTATCCACATAGTTGGTCACAATGTAAAGAATAAAGTGATAAGAGTAGATTTTATTAGATCTGGTGAAACAATAAGTAGATATTTCAATAAAGTGTTAGGTGCAATTTGCATTCTACAGGATCAATACATGAAGCAAGCACTTAATGAAACTCATCAAGAAGTGGAAAGTAGCACATTATGCACATTATGGTACCCCTATTTTTCGGTAAGTGAGTAATTGATTTGTTTACAAATCTTTCTCACATTTTAGAATATATAGTAAGAGTTGTGATACTTGTATATCTTTTTGTATGTTTTTGTAGGATTGCATTAGTTTGATTGATGGCACACATTGATGCACGGTTCCCACTACATGGCCCATTTTAGAGATCGTAAATGTATAATTCAAAATGTACTTACTGCAGCTTTACCAAACAAACCCTTAATATATGTGTTGGCAGGGTGAGAGGGATCAACCAATGATTTCACTGTGCTTAAGGATGCCTTGTCCTTACCGACAACCAATGGCCCAAGGGTGTATGATGGTGTGTGTTAAAATATACTCAACCTAATCAGTTAATTAGTATATGAAGCTAAAGCTAAAAGACAACTAATTTACATTTCGGCAAGCATTATTTATGCAACTGGTTACACTACCATATCAGGGTTCCTTTCTCCGTATCGGTCCGTGAGGTATCACCTAAAGGAACAAGCAAGCCTTACACCTAAAATCAGAGAGACTTGTTCAACCTACGCCACTCTTTCACCCGAACTACGATAGAGTCCACATTTGAGAATTTGAAAAGCAGGTCAAGAGTCTATCTGTCAAGCCTCATCATGTAAATCACCTAGAGGGGAGATGAATAGGTGATGTGCTAGTCAAATGCCAAACAATGTGGAATTAAAAACTATTACACAAACTAAAACTATCACACAACATATAACCAAAGAGTGAAGTCGAATTCCCAGTGAAGAGCTCTGAACTTCTCCTCAAGATTCCTTTAGATGAAGTGAGTGTACTGAAGGTCCACCTAGAGGGGGGGGGGTGAATAGGTTAAGGCTAATCTAATGGTCACTTAATGCCAAATGATGCGGAAGCTAAAAACAATTATGACCAAATTAATCTTTTTACGCTAAACACTATGTGTAACACAAGAGTGTAGCCGAATCCCCGTGAAGGGCTCTGGACTAACTCCTCTAGATTCCCCTTGAATGGGTTGAGGTGCCGCGTTGGCTCTCTTGGTTGAATACAAGTGTTAGCAATAATCCCAAGCAAGTATATCAATTATGCACACAATATGAATATCAAGCATGTAAAGATAAGCACAAAGTAAGCATGGAAGATATAATAAGAGACAAAGAGAGAGAGAGAGAGAGCAATCGCAAACACAAAGGGTTTGTTTCAAGGTTCGAGCACACTTGCTCTACATCCCTGCCTTCGACACACGAAGGATTTCCACTATGATCGATCCCAACGGATCACCCGGTGCCGCAACACCTACAACTCTCAGACTCCCTAGTCCGTACACACCGCAAGCCCACCGGCTCGCCGAGGCCGCACCTCAACCAATGGAGTTCGCACCCAAACCCGAGACACCGAGTCCTCACTAGGACCCGAAACAATGCGAACACAACCGTCCGCCTTCTCAAAGGAACAAATGAAGTCTTTGGTGATCACAACACTTTAATCACCTAAAAACTATCTCACTACAACACTCCTATAAGATGAATAGCAATGGATGGCTCAAGTGTTTGTGTGAGAAAAACTAGGAAAGAGATGGCGGAGGAAAACTCAAGAAATTCTCTTTTACACTCTTGATAAAACTTTCCTTTTGATTGGAAATATTTGCCCTCAATTTTGTGGAGAAAAACCTCTGAAAAGAGTAGGAAAAACTGGCTCTAAAACTTCTCCAAAATCTTAGCTCAAAACAATGACCAAACCTCCAAATTTATAGGCTAGGAAAAACTAGCCGTTGGGGTCTGTCAACCCGCCGGTCGACCGCCAACGGTCAAAAATCCGACCGTTGGAGCCTGCCGGTCGACTGCCCGGTCGACCCAAAAGAACAGAGAGCACTGCTCTCAGTTCTGGTCGACCGACCGAGTCGACCGGCCAACTGCCAGGACAAGGCGTGCACGTCGGTCGACCGGTCCGGTCGGCGACTTCAGTATTAGTCGACTAGTAAGGTAGTAAGTCGACTATCTGAAGCCTGAAACAATTTTTCTGGGATTAAAAAGTTTGTCTTTTTGGCTCAAATAAAATCCCATAAAATACTTAAAAATGTACAAAAATAGTTTAACCAATATACTTTGATATACAAACATGCTTGCACAAAATCAAGGCATGTTATAAAAGATTGGACTATTTTTGTAACTTGAAAATATTTGACTCATGATAAAAACTGTTTTTCCAAAACAATATTTTTTCAAAACATGTTTTTCAAAAACTCCTTTAAATAAAAACTAGATATTTTGAACTCATTAAAGCATAGTGTGTATGGATATGATCCACTACACAAATAAGATGAAATATCTAAGTTTTTGACATTAAGCTCTAAACTTGGTTTTGGATTAAAACATGTATATAAGAAAACACCAAAAACCAAAATGTATTTTTCCAAAATGAAAGTCTTTTCTAAACTGAAATTCTTTTATGAAAAGACAATAAAATCAAGAGTGTGTGTGTGATATGTACTTGAGCAATCCACCAACTATTCTATCCTTTACATTTTTAACTAAAACAAAAACAAAATCTTATACCTAGACACAAGTCTTCAACTTCTTGAAGTTTTCACTTGAAGTCTTCTCATCTTCTTGACTTGGTCCAAACACGATCCAACGAGCTCAACTTATGATGTGGTCTTGATGCATAGGCTCGTGAATCAACCGGTGCTAGCTCCAAAACTTGACTTTAAATCCTTTGTTGAAACTCCACACCTACTAAGATCTTTATCATAAATCTGTCACTAATTAAACACAAGATCATTAGTAAACATAACTACATGAGTTGATCATCATCAAAACTAGAGTGATGGGCCTTTGGGCCAACAATCTCCCCCTTTTTGATGATGACAAAACTCATAAAGTTATATATGCATGGATTAAAGTAAAGCTTCAAAGAAGCTCCCCCTTAACTCATGCATAACAAATAAACAATATAATATGGAAATGAAGCACATGACATGTATGCAAATCAAGGAGATAAAACAAAATCAAATTTTTTTCTCCTATTTGCAAAACAAAATATATATATGCATAAACACAAATCTTTTAATAAAAACATGCATATAGCAAATACCTCTCCCCCTTTTTGTCAATCATCAACAAAGGGTTTAAGGTAAAAATAAAATCATCAAATCTTTCTCCCCCTTTTTGTCATGAACAAAGAGATCAATAAGGGGTCAAACATATCAATAAAAGGTTATATGCGATATACATTCATGAAGAGGAAGACGTTAAGTTAGCTTCCCTACACATATGCATTACATGAAGAAGGGATGACAAGCCCCAATTCACATAACACATATTATGTAATGCATAAGAGGAGATGTGAAGCTCCCCCTACACACGTGTACCACATAAGAAGAGTTGTCAAGCTCTTCAATACACAATACACTCAACATGAATCTATATGTAGAAGAGATGTTAAGCTCTCCTTACATATAGGCAATACAACTCAAAAAATTTTTTTTTTTAATTTTTCTTAAACAAATTTTTTAAAGGTATCAGAGCTTTTGCAAAACAAACAAATTTTAAGATACCAATTTGAAAATAATCATTATTGTAAATCATATTGATACCAATTGAAATTTAACAATTATGAAGTTGAAACATATTGATACCAATAGTAAACATAATGATCAAAATTTTATTTTTTTATTTTATTTTATTTTATCATAAACTTTGTGCTTTTTTTTAAAAAAATGTGAACCAATTGTAAGTTAAGCACATGAAAATCATATATATGTATGAAATGAGTATACCAATTGACATTGATACATACATATATAAGAAAATAAAATATGAGTATATACAAAAATTATCAATTTAGATACCAATTGAAAGAGTTTCAATGATACCAATTGAAATAACAATGTAGATCAAGTATATATCTCATATAACTACCTCCCAATCATGGTTCAAGTTTTAAATGATTTTCATTTTAAAGCATACATGAACATGATCTCCCATCCATCCTCCCATGGATGATAGGGGTTTTCAAAAATAGATTTGAAAATATTTTAGCATTGAAAATCACTACCAAATGAGGAACAATAACTAGTTAAAATAATTTTTGAAAAATTAGTTAAAGATCCTTCAAAAACATGAAATCAAAGCATATGTATTTCATGAATCATACTAAGTACATAAAAGTTCAAGCACTCATAGTCCATAAAGCTCAAAATTATCTTGAAAAGTAAAAGATGAGTGTTCAAAGGTTATGTAAATAGCATTTTCATGAAAATAGACATTGAACCTCAAAAAGATCATAAGTCACATTTTTAACAAAACAAAAAAAAACATGAAA
Source organism: Agave tequilana (assembly GCA_038442645.1). Taxonomy (NCBI): domain Eukaryota; kingdom Viridiplantae; phylum Streptophyta; class Magnoliopsida; order Asparagales; family Asparagaceae; genus Agave; species Agave tequilana. Next base: position 84,477 of record JAVJIF010011568.1, read on the forward strand.
AATTATTTTTCATTAAAACACTAATTTTCATGGTATATGTATGATTTATCCAAAACTATCAATACACATACATATCCCAAACATAAAAGAGTCTATCAAATGTATTTGCATGAAGGCAAGAGACTCACGGGTATACATGTATATTTATTAGATTTGAATTAAAAATACATATACATGAAGTAAAATCATAAACTAGGCATAACAAGTAAAAATGAAGGAATCATCAAAACTAGCCTATACATGTGCATAAAGTGGGTACAAATGAGCATGAAGTACAAGTCATATATGAATCAATTTGTTCTCACTATTTGTACATGTATAAATACAAGTTTTGATAACAACTACATTTAAACTAGTATATACCACATGAAGCACAAAAATACATAAAACATGGACATGCTAAAAATATCATGAATGAAAAGCATGAACATAAGTAAATTGGAAGTTTAGAGATTGTCACCAACTCTAAAGTTCCAATCATGGTGACTGTCCCACCAAAACCTCCTTGATAGCGATGCATCAATAAGTGTGTCCATCATATCCATTTGCATCCACCATCAAGGCACTAAATCTCTCACGTTTTGTGAGAGCCCTCACCTACATCAAATACACAAGGTGGGGATTTTGGTACCCATATTTTCTTGGGTCCTTTGTGAAAAAATACCTAGAGGGGGGGTGAATAGGTGTAAGTGCTAATCTAGAACTAAATGCACAACTAAGTGCGCTAAATGCGGAAGCTAATGCAAATCTTGCACAAACTTAATACAACACAACAAGTGTAGCCGAATTTCCCGTGAAGGGCTCTGGACTAACTCCTCTTGATTCCCCTTGAATGGGTTGAGGTGCTATGTGAAGCTCTTGTTGGTTAAGTATAAGTTAGGCACACACACAAGCAAGCAAGACATATAAGGATGAACAATATAAAAGATGCAATGCAACACAAGCAAATAGATATGATATGACAATATGAATTATGCTCAACACAAGCAAATATGATATGATGTTATGAATGATGCTTTGCACAAATGTAAAGAGAGAGAGTTTAGAGACAAGTGGATCAAACACAAACACAATGATATGTTTTGAGGTTCGAGCACCTTTGCTCTACATCCCCGCCTACACCACCGTGTAGGATTTTCAATCCACTATAACGTCCACCGAGGACTCCCACCGAGGGAACCTTCACCGAGAAGGATTTTTACAACACGGGAGTACCGAACTCCTCTCTCAAACAACCACCTCACAACCGAGGGGTAGGCCCGTAGCCAATACAACAACCAACAAACACCTCTACCGAAGAGGGTTTACAAACCAACACTCCACCTCTCACTAGAGGGAGCAAACCAACAACCCAATTACACAACCTCAACCTCTACCAAAGAGGGAGCAACCAAGAAATTAAGGGTTTACAATAGGTGGTCTCTTTCCACCACAAACCTCTTTCCTTTTTCTTTTTCCACAAAATAAGATCCTAAATAGATTAGGATAGTATGATAGCTCAAGTGTGGAAACAAGGTGTTTTTGGAAACAAGCAACAAAGAAAAACTAATTGGGAAATCTCTTGTAGATGATAGAAAATGAAAACCAATACAATATCCCAAAACCTAGTTTTCTTTGATTTTCCAAAAACCCAAAACACAAATCAAATTGGAAGTTTAAAGCCCAAAATACTTTTGAAAACTTGTTTTAAACACTTTAGAAACCAGAAATTTTTCTCCTTAAAAATCTTGGCCATAAACCCAAAGAGATGGGGTTTATATAGGCCAAACCAGAAACTAGCCGTTAGGCTGAGCTGGCAGCCTGACAGGCTGACGGTCGACCGGCCCGATCGACCGCCAACGGTCAGAAATGTGACCGTTGGGCAACCACGGTCGACCGGCCCGGTCGACCTAAACAAACAGAGAGCTCTGCTCTCAGACCGGTCGACCGTCCCGGTCGACCGTCCCAGTGTCTCCAAACGTGCACAGATTTGTGCACGTCGGTCGACCGACCCGGTCGACCGACTTCAGCCTAGTCGACTATGTCAGTTTGACTAGTCGACTGATTGAAGCCTGGAACAGAAACTGGGTCAGAAAACCAGTTTAAAAATATTTTGAAAATTCTTTTAAGTCTTCTAAAAATCCACAAAACTTGTTTTAACATATTGTATTGAAACACAAACTTTTGATAAAAATTTCAAGATATATATCAAACATATCAATTCATTTTTGAGTCTTGCAAATTTTATCAAAAACAAAACTTGTATTTTATCAAACTTGATTTTTCCAAAACATGAATAGGATAGTCAAAATAAGTTTGTTTAAGAAGTTTAAGCATGCATGTATAAATAGAAACCATCTACTATACATATAAACAAATTAAACTTGTTTTGATCTATTATTCATGAAAACCAATTCCAAACATGAAAACGTGTGTGTTTGTGCACTTGAGCATATCAACTATACTAAGATTTACAAATTGGATCTAAACACACAAAACTAAACTAGGATACCTAAGTCTTCTTGATGATCTTCATCTTCAAGTTGATTTGCTCCAAAACTCCATCCATGGCTAGGCAATGTGTGATCTTGAAGCTTTGGCCCTGGAATCACTATGAAAAGCTTCTAAACTCCTTGTTGAAGCTAATCACCAAATAATATCTTGGTTAATGATCTGAAACTTAAACAACACAAGATTATTAGTAAACATAACTACATGAGTTAATCATCATCAAAACTAGGGTGGAAGGCCTTTGGGCCAACAATCTCCCCCTTTTTGATGATGACAAAACTCATGGAGTTATATATGCATGGATTAAAGTTAAGCTTCAAAGAAGCTCCCCCTTAACTCATGCATAAACAAATAAAAATATGTGACAATGAAGCTCATAAATATGTATGCAAATGTATGACATGTATGCAAATACAACATGTCAAATAATCATAAAAGTCATCAAGTTCTTATCTCCATACATTTGTAAAACAAAACATATATGCATATCTTTTATTTATTTGTTAAGCATGAGAAAACTAAACACAAGTATGCATATAAACATGTATACATCAACATGTATAAAACATATTCTAGAAGCTCTAGATACCAATTAAATTAATAAAACATTAACAAAACACTAGATGCTCTAGATACCAATAAAACTTAATATATGTAAAAACATAAGTATGCATATATAAACATGAATTATTCTCCCCCTTTTTGTCAATCATCAACAAAGGGGTAAACAATCAAAACAATAAAATGAGGGGTAAAAATCTTTCTTCCCCTATTTGTGTCAATCAAAACAATAAAACAATGTTCTCCCCCTTTTTGTCTAAAATAAAAACAAGGTCAATAAGGGGTGACAATCAATTAAGGTACCAATTGAAAGGAAACAAACAAGAAAAAATATTGATACCAATTTTAAACAAAACACATGAAAGATCTTGATACCAATTGTAAATAATTTTCATATTAAACCTATGATACCAATATGAAATTTTCAATCATAAAGTAAGGGAGTGGGAAACAAATACCAATTAAAAAAAACACCAATTGAAAGACAAAATTAAATTTTCTCCCCTTTATGAAATACCAACTAAAATGATGCGTAGGCTTGAAATAAGATATCAATTGAAAACTAAATCAATTGAAATAAAGTTGAAGCTCAAGCACTAGCATAAACAAGATTTGTGAAAAATTTATATCTTAAGCACAAATAGAACAAGTATATGTGTATGAAATAGAATGAGTACCAATCACCAATAGATGATACCAATTGAAAATATACATACACAATAAACATATGAGTATACAAAAAGATCAAAATGATACCACTTGAAAGAATTCAATGATACCAATTGACATAACAATAAAAGCATGGTATAACTCATATAATCTAATCCTCCCAATCATGATCAAGTTTAAAATGATTTTCATAGTAAAGCATACATGAACATGATCTCCCTTCCAACCGCCCTTTAAGGGTAGGGGTTTTCAAAAATAGATTTGAAAATAAGTTTTGTTTGAAAAACTCTACCAAAATGAAGAATACCGTAACTAGTTAAATGGAAAAACTTTTAAACTAGTACGAAATCCTTCAAGCAAGGAATAAAAACAAATATATATCATGAAAATATGAAATTCACAAAATAGTCAACACTCATAATCAATTAAGCATAAATATGACTCATGAAAACAAACACATGAGTAAACAATAAATGTGAGTGTGCATATAAAGTGTGAATATTATAATCATAAAAAATTTTCATTAAGCTCAATTATTCCTTAAATATTGAAAACACGAAAATCATCAAAACTTATTTAACCTTCATGGCATATGTATGTCTAATACAAACTAAAGTATACATACATATCCAAAACATAAAGAGTCCACAAATGTATATGCACGAGGCACGTGGCTCAAAAGGATAATCATGTATATCTAATAGTTTGGACAAGATAGACATATACATGAATTTAAACAATTAACACAAAATTAAGAAAATCTTCACCAAAATAAATTTCATTTCAAGGTATATGTATGAATTGTCAAGTATACATACATATCCCTAAACACAATTGAGTCCATATATAGATTTGCATGAAAGGCAAATAACTCAAGGGGTATACATGTATATTTTAAATTTTGGCAAAATACACATATACATGAATTGAAAAACTCATAAAATAAATCCAAAAATGGAATACAAGTTTGAAATGTATGAATCATCAAAACTAGACTATACTAGCACATCTAATGGGTTCAAATAAGCATTCAAGCTCAAACATATATAAATTTATTTGTGGCCCACTATATGCACAAGTATATATCTAGTCTTAATGAAAACTAACATCTAAACATGTAATCTACACATGAAGCATAAAACGGGATAAAAATCAACATGATAAACAAAAACATGATTATTAAGAAAATTCACAAGTTATTAGAACTATGATATACGCAATATCAACCAAAAAAGAACACAAAAGAATTTATCCATATAAAACATGGGTGTCTCAAAATAACTAAACATGTATATCACTAATCTAATTAACATGGCATTTTCATACTAATCACTAAACAATGAAACATGCTATAAAACAATGAAATGAAAAGTATGTAAACAATAAATGGGAGTAAAGGATTGTTACCAAAACCGAAGAAGCAACTCTCCTTGTCTCCAAAACATGGTGGTCCTCTCCACCAAATCTTCCCTTGAAAGTGATGCATCCAATTGATTTCCTTTAAGTACGGAACGCATCCACTCCAAGGTGTCATCACTCTCACGTCATGAGAGAGCCCACACCTACATCAAAAACACGAGGGGTGGTCTTTGGTACCCATACTCTTTTAGGTCTATGGGGGTTAGTATCTTCTCTAACCCAAACAAAATTCTTTGCTAAATTAGGAGCATGTAATCTATCAAAACAAAATTTAGCAAGGTGGCCCTTACGTTCACAATGTGTACAAGTGTACACATGAGCATACATGATGTGATGGTGTCCGTGAGGAGCATGTGTATGCCGTGTAGGGTGTGCATGAAAAGATGGAACTTGTTTCTTTCAAAATAAAGATTCCAAGCGTGTATGCCCTACTACACATTGGCTCAAAGTGGAGCCCAAACAATCTACACTCTTCTTTATAAACAAATATCATCATTAATCCTAGAAGAAGAGGTACATGCATTAGGTAGACTAGATGAAGAAGCTACACTAGCATGGCAAATATGAGCATCAATATTATTTTGTAAAACAATATTTTTCTTTAAACAAGCATCCAAGTCTTTAGAAATTGAAGCAATCTTAATTTTCAAAGAATCATTTTCTTTTAAAACAAATTCAATTTTTGAAAACAAAACATCATTTTTCTTCAAGATAGCATGGCAATCATTTTTAGATTTTAAAAACTCATTTTCTTTAAGTGCAAGGTCTAATTGAGATCTCAATGAATCCCTTTCATTAGAAATCTCCATCTTCTCTTGCAAAACCATATTAAGTCTAGAAAACAAATCTTTATTATCTTTTTCAAAGCCTAGACTTTTCTTTTTCAAAATTTTATACTTTTCAAACAATTTTTCACAAACAATAGATAATTCTTCATTTAAGGCATGAGCATCATAATCATCACATGAAGAACTAGCATATTCATTATCATCTAGTTGAGATTCCGAAAGTACCTCAAGGGAGTCATTCCCTTGGACCGTATAGCATTGTTGCGGTTCGGATTCATCTCCACTAGATTCCTCTTTTTATTGGATAGGCAATTGAAGCTTGGAGGAGGTGGTTGTTGTCAACGAATTCCACACTGCAAAGGCGGAATCAATGTTAGAAACACGCAAAGGATATTCTTTAGGAAGTGTGCTTCTAATGGCCTCAAGGGCTTGTGCATTGGCCCCTATATGCTTGCGATCTCCAAGATAGCATTTCTTGGTGGCCGCAAGAAAGACATGCAAACCTAGGGTCTTCAAATAGCTACTCATCATAACCTTCCAAATCTCAAGTCTAGAAATGTCAAACATAGGAGGGCTATCCATGAGGGCAAATTAAATGTGTGCAAACAAACAAATGCAAACAAGATTAGCAAACAAATGGATCTTATTCCTAGGATGTTAAGCCTAAGTATCAGGAGCACTAGCTCTGATACCAATTGAAAAAACACCTAGAGGGGGGGTGAATAGGTGTAAGTGCTAATCTAGAACTAAATGCAAAACTAAGTGCGCTAAATGCGGAAGCTAATGCAAATCTTGTACAAACTTAATACAACACAACAAGTGTAGCCGAATTCCCCGTGAAAGGCTCTGGACTAACTCCTCTTGATTCCCCTTGAATGGGTTGAGGTGCTATGTGAAGCTCTTGTTGGTTAAGTATAAGTTAGGCACACACACAAGCAAGCCAATCATATAAGGATGAACAATATAAAAGATGCAAGGCAACACAAGCAAATAGATATAATATGGCAATATGAATTATGCTCAACACAAGCAAATATGATATGATGTTATGAATGACGCTTTGCACAAATGTAAAGAGAGAGAGAGTTTATAGACAAGTGGATCAAACACAAACATAATGATATGTTTCGAGGTTCGAGCACCTTTGCTCTACATCCCCGCCTACACCACCGTGTAGGATTTTCAATCCACTATAACGTCCACCGAGGACTCCCACCGAGGGAACCTTCACCGAGAAGGATTTTTACAACACGGGAGTACCGAACTCCTCTCTCAAACAACCACCTCACAACCGAGGGGTAGGCCCGTAGCCAATACAACAACCAACAAACACCTCTACAGAAGAGGGTTTACAAACCAACACTCCACCTCTCACTAGAGGGAGCAAACCAACAACCCAATTACACAACCTCAACCTCTACCAAAGAGGGAACAACCAAGAAATCAAGGGTTTACAATAGGTGGTCTCTTTCAACCACAAACCTCTTTCCTTTTTTTTTTCCACAAAACAAGATCCTAAATAGATTAGGATAGTATGATAGCTCAAGTATGGAAACAAGGTGTTTTGGAAACAAGCAACAAAGAAAAACTAATTGGAAAATCTCTTGTAGATGATAGAAAATGAAAACCAATACAATATCCCAAAACCTAGTTTTCTTTGATTTTCTAAAAACCCAAAACACAAATCAAATTGGAAGTTTAAAGCCCAAAACACTTTTGAAAACTTGTTTTAAACACTTTAGAAACCCGAAAATTTTCTCCTTAAAAATCTTGGCCAAAAACCCAAAGAGATGGAGTTTATATAGGCCAAACCAGAAACAAGCCGTTAGGCTGAGTTGGCAGCCTGACAGGCTGACGGTCGACCGGCCCGGTCGACCGCCAACGGTCAGAAATGTGACCGTTGGGCAACCACGGTCGACCGGCCCGGTCGACCTAAACAAACAGAGAACTCTGCTCTCAGACCGGTCGACCGTCCCGGTCGACCGTCCCGGTGTCTCCAAACGTGCACAGATTTGTGCACGTCAGTCGACCGACCCGGTTGACCGACTTCAGCCTAGTCGACTATGTCAGTTTGACTAGTCGACTGATTGAAGCCTGGAACAGAAACTGGGTCAGAAAACTAGTTTAAAAATATTTTGAAAATTCTTTTAAGTCTTCTAAAAATCCACAAAACTTGTTTTAACATATTGTATTGAAACACAAACTTGTGATAAAAATTTCAAGACATATATCAAACATATCAATTCATTTTTGAGTCTTGCAAATTTTATCAAAAACAAAACATGTATTTTATCAAACTTGATTTTTCCAAAACATGAATAGGATAGTCAAAATAAGTTTGTTTAAGAAGTTTAAGCATGCATGTATAAATAGAAACCATCTACTATACATATAAACAAATTAAACTTGTTTTGATCTATTATTCATGAAAACCAATTCCAAAACATGAAAACGTGTGTGTTTGTGCACTTGAGCATATCAACTATACTAAGCTTTACAAATTGGATCTAAACACACAAAACTAAACTAGGATACCTAAATCTTCTTGATGATCTCCATCTTCAAGTTGACTTGCTCCAAAACTCCATCCATGGGCTAGGCAATGTGTGATCTTGAAGATTTGGCCCTGGAATCACTATGAAAAGCTTCTAAACTCCTTGTTGAAGCTAATCACCAACTAATATCTTGGTTAATGATCTGAAACTTAAACAACACAAGATTATTAGTAAACATAACTACATGAGTTAATCATCATCAAAACTAGGGTGGAAGGCCTTTGGGCCAACACTTTGGGGTTAGTCTTGTAAAGAACCCAAAAATTTTTATTAGCAAAATTTATAGAATTAATCTTATCATAACAAAACTTTGCTAAATGGCCTTTGCGGCCACAATGTGTACATGTGTACACCTTAGGATGCTTATGTGAATGTTTGTGATCGTGTTGTGCAACATAAGCAAATGCATGATGGGTATGATGTGCATGAACATGTGGAGTTTGTTTCTTTAAAAACATTGACTCCAATCTAGTATGGTTGAATGCAAACGAGTTCAAAGTTGAACTCAAATTATTAATTTTATCTTTCAAAACATTAATCTCACTAGTGGTGGCATGTAAAGCATGGTGAGATGTAGAATCATTTTTCTTTTTCTTTTTCGAAACAAAGTCTTTTTCTTTTTCACAAAATTTTCTTTTCAAAGACTTATTTTCTTGAAAAACAACTTCCTTTTGTTTTTTTCACCAAATCAACTTTATTTTTCAAAATAGTGTTTCCTTCACAAAGATTATTTAATTTGGTCATCAAGGAAACATTTTCATTTTTCAAATAACCTTTTTCTTTTTCTAAGCATGCAATCTTGTTTGCTAATGAATCTTTTTCTTTAAGCATGCAATCAAAATTCTTTTTCAAATTTTTGTTATCTTTTTCTAAACATGCAATATTACTTCTAAATGAATCATGTTCTTTATGCATGCAAGCAATGTTCTTTTTCAAATTTTATTTTTCTTTTTAAGCATGTCATATCTTTCAAGCACAAGTTGACAATAAGTAGTAAGCTCATCATATGACATGTCTTCATCATCGGATTCGGTGTTTACCTCAAGGGGGTTATCCCCTTGGACCATGCAGCATACGTTGGAGGTGTTGCTTCCAACGTCCGAATCGCTCCCGGCATAATATAGATCCTTTTCGCCAAGGGAGGTGATGATGTTCCAAACTACAAAAGCTGAATCAATGTTAGATACCCTAGATAAATATTCATCATTTAGGGTAGACTTTAAAGCATGAAGGGCTTTTGCATTAGCCTCAAAGTACTTGCTATTATTAACATATGAATCATTAGTTGTAGCAAGATAGACATGAATGCCTAGGGCCTTGAGGTACAAAGACATCTTAACCTTCCAAATTTGGATGTTAAGAATGTCAAAAGTGGGTGGTGACATGAAGTCCATGGTGTGTGTACAAAAATATTGTGATTAGCCTAAAAATGAGGATCTTTAACTCTAGTTTGTTAGACCCAAATCAGAGTACCAAGCTCTGATACCAATTGAAGGTTCACCTAGAGGGGGGGTGAATAGGTGAAGGCTAATCTAATGGTCACTTAATGCCAAATGATGCGGAAGCTAAAAACAATTATGACCAAATTATCTTTTTACACTAAACACTATGTGTAACACAAGAGTGTAGCCGAATTCCCCGTGAAGGGCTCTGGACTAACTCCTCTAGATTCCCCTTGAATGGGTTGAGGTGCCGCGTTGGCTCTCTTGGTTGAATACAAGTGTTAGCAACAATCCCAAGCAAGTATATCAATTATGCACACAATATGAATATCAAGCATGTAAAGATAAGCACAAAGTAAGCATGCAAGATATAATAAGAGACAAAGAGAGAGAGAGAGAGAGAGAGAGAGAGAGAGAGAGAGCAATCGCAAACACAAAGGGTTTGTTTCGAGGTTCGAGCACACTTGCTCTACATCCCCGCCTTCGACACACGAAGGATTTCCACTATGATCGATCCCAATGGATCACCCGGTGCCGCAACACCTACAACTCTCGGACTCCCTAGTCCGTACACACCGCAAGCCCACCGGCTCGCCGAGGCCGCACCTCAACCAATGGAGTTCGCACCCGAACCCGAAAAACTGAGTCCTCACTAGGACCCGAAACAATGCGAACACAACCGTCCGCTTTCTCAAAGGAACAAATGAAGTCTTTGGTGATCACAACACTTTGATCACCTAAAAACTATCTCACTACAACACTCCTATAAGATGAATAGCAATGGATGGCTCAAGTGTTTGTGTGAGAAAAACTAGGAAAGAGATGGTGGAGGAAAACTCAAGAAATTCTCTTTTACACTCTTGATAAAACTTTCCTTTTGATTGGAAATATTTGCCCTCAATTTTGTGGAGAAAAACCTCTGAAAAGAGTAGGAAAAACTGGCTCTAAAACTTCTCCAAAATCTTAGCTCAAAACAATGACCAAACCCCCAAATTTATAGGCTAGAAAAAAACTAGCCGTTGGGGTCTGTCAGATCTGCCGGTCGACCCGCCGGTCGACTGCCAACGGTCAAAAATTCGACCGTTGGAGCTTGCCGGTCGACTGCCCGGTCGACCCAAAAGAACAGAGAGCACTGTTCTCAGTTCCGGTCGACCGACCGAGTCGACCGGCCAACTGCCAAGACAAGGCGTGCACGTCGTGCACGTCGGTCGACCGGTCCGGTCGGCCGACTTTAGTATTAGTCGACTAGTAAGGTAGTAAGTCGACTATCTGAAGCCTGAAACAATTTTTCTGGGATTAAAAAGTTTGTCTTTTTGGCTCAAATAAAATCCCATAAAATACTTAAAAATTTACAAAAATAGTTTAACCAATATACTTTGATATACAAACATGCTTGCACAAAATCAAGGCATGTTATAAAAGATTGGACTATTTTTGTATCTTGAAAATATTTGGCTCATGATAAAAACTGTTTTTCCAAAACAATATTTTTCCAAAACATGTTTTTCAAAAACTCCTTTAAATAAAAACTAGATATTTTGAACTCATTAAAGCATAGTGTGTATGGATATGATCCACTACACAAATAAGATGAAATATCTAAGTTTTTGACATTAAGCTCTAAACTTGGTTTGGATTAAAACATGTATATAAGAAAACACCAAAAACCAAAATGTATTTTTCCAAAATGAAAGTCTTTTCTAAACTGAAAATTCTTTTATGAAAAGACAATAAAATCAAGAGTGTGTGTGTGATATGTACTTGAGCAATCCACCAACTATTTTATCCTTTACATTTTTAACTAAAACAAAAACAAAATCTTATACCTAGACACAAGTCTTCAACTTCTTGAAGTCTTCACTTGAAGTCTTCTCATCTTCTTGACTTGGTCCAAACACGATCCAACGAGCTCAACTTATGATGTGGTCTTGATGCATAGGCTCGTGAATCAACCGGTGCTAGCTCCAAAACTTGACTTTAAATCCTTTGTTGAAGCTCCACACCTACTAAGATCTTGATCATAAATCTGTCACTAATTAAACACAAGATCATTAGTAAACATAACTACATGAGTTGATCATCATCAAAACTAGAGTGATGGGCCTTTGGGCCAACATGTACAAGTGTTATGTGACACAAATAATCATGAAAATAGACATTCAAGCTCAATATAATATTCAAAACATGAAAATCATCAAAACTCGATTTCTTCAAGGCATATGTATGTCAAGTATAAACTAATGTATATGCATTAAGGCACGTGGCTCAAAGGATGTATATGTATAAACAATAGTTTGGACAAGATAGATGATTGAGGTAAAACCTGCACACAAAATACGGAATTACAGAACTTAAAAATAAAGATGTGCAAGTGCTCAATTCTTACCGCTATAGCAAGTGGCTATGCAGGTCGTGATCCACAAGGAGGGTTTTGCGATAGAAGTGTTTACGTTTCTTTATTGAAATCTTAATGAAGATAAAACGGAGATTCTTCTTTGTTTAAAGAAACGAAAATGAAAAAGAAAGTTATGTTAAAGTTAGAAAGAAAATGAGAGATGAAGAAGGTGGAGAGAAATGGAGAATGACTATTTACAAAGAAAGGGGAAAGAAAGTGACTATGTACAAATGAGTCAAAAAAGAATGATTTGGAAGAGGTGGTGATCTATACTAAAGAAATAAAAGAAAAGAAAGAAAGAAGAGTGAAGAAATACTTACCTAGGTTGATTGATGACTTACCTGGAAACCTTTGCATGTTCTACCTTGTATTCGGAGGCGTTCAACGCATAGACCATACGATCGAGCTTAGTCCCTGTGCGCATTATATCATCAAGCTGAGCAAGAATGAATTGATACGGATCTTGAGGAGGAGAACGTCTTCATGAACTATCGTTGGCACTCACACAACATCGTTATACTAATGCTTCTGGCTTCACTTGCAAACTCATCAAAAACAAAGGAGGTAAAGTAGAAAGAGGGAAAAGAAAATGAAAGTAAAGAAGAAAATAAAAATATTACCTTTTATTGCTTGAAACGATGGAAGAAAAGAGAAGGGTACATCATTGTCACTCTCAACATAGGCCTTCATCTCTTACTTACATGAATCTTCATCTAACCTAAGCTTACATACACATTACATAAAAAGAAAAGAAAAACCTAAACTACAAAATGAAAAAACTAGTCTAAATCCTATCTCTGCCTCCTCCTTGTTCTCCTTTTTGCTCATCTAAAATCAGTATTTATAGGCAAAAAACCTAAAGGAGAAGATCCCAGGAAGATTGGGGGAATCTCCTGGTCTGATGTATTTCCCGTATCTTCTTCTGATTTTCTTGTTTTTGCTTCAAAAGTTGATAGAACAGCCTTTGATTGTGCTTGATTCAGGGAGGATTCTTCTCAACCTTCCTTATATGTCAAGATTTTGCCCTGATTTCTTCATCTTGATTCAGGGAGGATTCTTCTCAACCTTCCTTATATGCCAAGATTTTGCCCTAATTTCTTCATCTTGATTCAGGGAGGATTCTTCTCAACCTTCCTTATATGTCAAGATTTTGCCCTAATTTCTTCATTTCAAATTTATTCTGAATTAATCAGAATTTGGTGGGCTTTTGGGCTTGTTTCTCTTCATCTCCTTAAGGAATGGGCCTGAATAAATTAAACATTTAATTAGGACAATGCAGATTTTATTCTATAATAAGTATGAAAATATGATAATAAATGTGCAACATTAGTGACCAATCAATAGACATATACATGAAGTTAAACATAGAAACATGAAAAACATGGATAAAATAAGAATACAAGTTAAATGCATGAATCATCAAAACTAGACTATACTAGCACATCTAATGGGTACAAATAATCGTTCAAGCCCAAACATATAAAGTTTATTTGTGGCCCACTATATGTACAAGTATAAATCCTAGTCTTAATAAAAACTAACATTTAAACATATATTCAAATCGTGAAGCATTAAAACAAAACAAAAATCATAAACACCCATATGATCATAATGTATATGCATGTGCATTAGATCTAGGACATACATATTAGTTAAATACAAAGTGAGAACACATAGATATAGGTCCATATTAAACATGGGTGTCTCAAATAACTAAACATGTATATCACTAATCTAAATCACATGGTATAGGCATAATGAACAATAAACAAGACATGCTATAAATCGATGAACATGAAAAGTATGTAAATATAAACGGGAGTTAGAGATCGATACCAAAACCGATGAGGGCACCGCTCTAGTTCTCCAAACCAAGGTGGTCCTCCCACCAAACATCCCTTGAAAGTGATGCATCCAAATAGTCCACATGAAGCTCAGAACGCATCCACTCCAAGGTACTACAACTCTCACGTCATGTGAGAGCTCACACCTACATCAAATACAATAGGGGTGGTCTTTGGTACCCATACTCTATTGGGTCTGTAGGATCTATAATCAAAGCAACACAACACTAGAGGGGGGGGGGTGAATAGTGTTTATAAAAAAAATTAAACAAACTACTTGCAGAAAATAAAGTAATCAAGAGATAAACAGAAAATACAAACGCAAACACCGGAGATTTATCCTGGTTCGGTCCTTGTGACCTACATCCAGTCCCCAAGCAAAATGCTTGAGATTTTCCCTTTCTTTACTTGTGTACACCCACAACAAATGCCTTGTACACCACTTGACAAACACCCTTTGCCAAATGTGCACAACTCCTCTTTACACCAAAGAGAACACGCCTTGTACAACTTTCTTCTACTTCCAAGAAGACGCCTTGTACAAAATCTTCTTTGAATGAATACAATGATTTCCTATAGCCTTGATACTGAATGTGTAGTGGACAAGGTTCAGTATAGGAAAGTTTAACTTCAGAGAACTTCACTAAGGGAATGGCTTTTGGTGAAGAACAGAAGTTAGAAAACAGTTTTCAGGAATTCTGGAATTTTTCTTTTGGAAAACTGATGGAAAGAATTGGTAATTGGCCTTAGGAATAACTTCCCTATTTATAGCTGTAGACTAGGGTTAGTTAGGGTAGTTATGGAACCAATTCAGACATTTTAAACGTTGGAAAACGTTGTCAAATGGATCAGATAAGAGAAACTGTCCAACAGTCAGAAACTGCCTATAGTCGACTAGGATACTGAGTTAGTCGACTAGTCTAGGCAAAACTTCAACTATTAGTCGACTAGGTTTATCAATTAGTCGACTAGGGATATGTCTATTGGAAAAATAGGTTTCTGGATAACTGAATATAGTCGACTAGAAATGTCTGTTGGTCGACTATAAACTTTGTTAGTCGACTTAGGAATTTGGTGTAGTCGACTAAGTTTTGATTCAGAAAGAAACAGAGATTTGGATAATTTTTGTATCTAATATTAGTCGACTTGGAAACTGGGTTAGTCGACTAGAGTATCTGTTAGTCGACTAGGTAGGAAAGTCAAGTCGACTAATTTGCATTCAGAGTCCAAACAGAGAGTTAGGATTTTGATTTTGGAATGGACTAGTCGACTAGAGGTTTTTGGCAAGTCGACTAAGTTAGGTTAGTCGACTATATAAATAGGGCAAGTCGACTAGGAAAGGATTTTTGTGTAAGTTATCAAGGCTTTTCATATTTTTCTAAGTTACACAACAACTTTCCAAAATCACCCAAAATCTTCAATAATCTTCATCTGAGGTAGAGCAATCATCATGAGGTAGAAGTGTTTGTCCATCATCAAAATCTTGCAATTTGAGAGGCTTCAACATCTTGAACTTGTTAGGTTCCAACATTCTCCCCTTTTTGATGATGACAACTTATGTTTATGATGGCTCCCCTGCAACAAAACTCCCCTGCAGTAACTAGGTTATAAAAAAATATATTGCCCCTGCAGAAAATGTTAAGTTGCACCTGCATGGCATATGTTAGTATATATATGTCAAAAGTCCTTGATTTTGTCACAAATTTGCAATACATGCAGATTTTTTAGAATCATGAACACAAAGAAACACACAGATACACATATCACAGAACATGTAACATAACACATAACATAAAATTCTCCCCCTTTGTCATTAACAAAAAGAGAAAATACATAGTCTTGAAAACAAAAAAACTGACATAGTCTTTAAACAAAAAAAAACAGAAAAGACATAAGAGTTTCAAAAACAAAAACATAAAGAAACACCAATGCCAAAGTCTTCAATGCTCGGATCCGGGAGGAGGAGGTGGCGGGAAATGGATCTTGAGAAGACTCAGAATCGCCGCTTGAGTAGATTCAAAGGAATCCATCCGAGTCATCAACAAAGATTGATTCTCAAGAATTTGAGACTGAGAATCTTGCAAAGCTTGTTGTTGAGTTTGAATAGATACAATCTGAGCAGACATGGAATTGTAGAATGCATCAGCATATGGAGGTGGTTGAGTTGGAGGTGGATCATTGAAAGGAGGTTGTGAAGAGGAAGATGGACCTTGAGTGGGACTATGTGGAGGTGAAGAGGGATGTTGTGGAGGAGGATCAGTCAGTTTCATGCGGTGGATGACAGCACTATCAAACAGTTCAAAGATTTTAACAACACTAGTTTCGGAAGCTAGATCAACATGATATTTCCGAAAAATAGGTGTCAAAAAGGCGCCAAAAGGAAGGAATGAAGAATGATACTTGACCATAGTATCAAAGATGATCTTAGCCCAATTAACCTCGAGTCCAGCCATAATAGCATAGACACAAGAGGATAATTCCCTGGAGTAGTAATTGTAACTACCAGTTTTGGGACAGATATTATATGAGAGGATTCTACCAATAAGACGTGGAATAGGTTTTAGTTTATTGTTGGTCATAGGCAATCTGTGACCAGGTAGAAAGATTTGGCTTAAGACATCCTCATCATCCATAACAATTTCATCAAGTAAGAGGCCAGTAAATGGAATTGATAGGATACGGCCAATAGACTTTGGAGAAAGTTTCAAGTGGACACCCTTAACATAAGAATAAAGATGGACATCGTCCTCATTATCTTCATAGGCTAAGTTTGTATAAAACAGATAAATGAGGAAGGGATAATATGCTTGCTTAAATTCAGTAGAAAACATACTATACAGTCCACAATTTCTCAAAAATGACATGATATCATATTGATAAAAATCATCATACTTGACAAATCTCCCTGGAATGATGTCTAAAGATGATAATCTATGGTAATCCTCTTCTAGACCTGGATTCTTAAGGAAGTTCTTAAAGTCAACAGTTGTAGATGATGATGAAGGAGTAAATTTAGTTTTCTTTGATTTGGACATGGTGAAAAACTAAATTGAATCAAGTAGACAGTAGATACGTATGGGAATGACTGAGAGATGAAAGATTATACCAAGATACCAAGAACTGTGGAGAAATTTGAAGGAATTTGAACTGTGAAAGGCTGCTGCAGGTTGTCTGTGCCCTAGCTTCTGGTCGACTGAAGAATCGGCTGGAAAGGAGAGAATGAAAGAAACCTAGGGTTTGGGTGAGGTAAAGAAAAGAACTAAGGGTGAGGATCAATTCTGGAAAGAGATGAGTGGTTAAGATTAAAAGAGAGAGTAAACGGATCCTTAACTTAAAGAAATCGGGTCGGGTTGAAGTGGAAATCCGAAAACAGAAAACAAAATTTCACAGTTTTAGTCGACTTACAGGACTAGATTAGTCGACTAATAAGTGGACTAGTCGACTAGTAATTTACTATAGTCGACTAACTTTTGACAAATCAGAAATTGAAGTTTCTGTTTGTTACAGGAGTCGACTAGGTAAAAAGTAAAGTCGACTAAGGCTTCTATAAGTCGACTAATAAAAGTTGTAAGTCGACTAACTTTTGTAAAAACTGCCTTTGAAAAAATCTAAAAAAAATGTTTAAAAATCTGAAAAATTACAAATACCCAAATCTCTTCTAAATTTAATAAAAGTATCTTCTTTCAGAGGTTTTGTGAATATATCAGCAACTTGATTATCAGTTGATATAAAATTTAATGAAATGTCACCTTTTAAAGCATGATCACGTAAAAAATGATGTCTAATATCAATATGTTTGGTAAGTGAATGATGAACAGGATTTTTAGATAAATTAATAGCACTGGTATTATCACACATAATAGGTGAGTTTGTGATAGTCATGCCATAATCAAGTAAGGTCTGTTTCATCCATATAATTTGTGCACATGCAACACTAGCAGCAATATATTCTGCCTCAGTTGTTGATAATGACACAGAATTTTGCTTTTTACTGAACCATGATACTAGTGAATGTCCCAAAAAGTGACAAGTACCACTAGTACTCTTCCGATCAGATTTACAACCAGCAAAATCAGCATCACTATACGATAATAAATCAAATGTGCATGACTTTGGATAAAATAAACCATAATTGATTGTGTTATTTAAATATCTAAAGATCCTTTTCACTGCTTTAATATGTGATTCCTTAGGATTTGACTGATATCTAGCACATAAGCATACGCTAAACATAATATCAGGTCTACTTGAAGTAATATAAAGTAAAGAGCCAATCATACCTCGATAGAGTTTCTGATCGACATTCTTACCATTTTCATCTTTGTCCAAAAAAGTTGTTGTACTCATGGGAGTATTCTTATGACCAGAATTTTCCATGCCAAATCGCTTTAGAAGTTCCTTAGCGTATTTGCATTGGGAGATGAAGATTCCATCCTTCATTTGCTTTATTGAAGACCGAGGAAGTAAGTAAGTTCGCCCATATGGCTCATCTCAAATTCACTCGCATGGTCTTAGAAAATTCTTGACAAAGATTATCGTTAGTAGAACTAAATAAAATGTCATCAACATAAATCTGAATAATTAAGATATCTTTATTAACATGTTTAATAAAAAGAGTTGTATCTACTCTTCCCATTTTAAAATCAGAATTTAAAAGAAAACTTTTTAATCTATCATACCAAGCACGAGGTGCTTGCTTTAAACCATATAAAGCTTTTTTAAGTTTAAAAACATGGTTTGGAAATTTTTCATGTTCAAAACCTGGAGGTTGTTCAACATAAACAGTTTCCTTAATAATTCCATTTAAAAAGGCACTTTTAACATCCATTTGATAAAGTTTGAAATTTAAAAACATGAGAAAGCAAGTAATATACGAATAGATTCAAGTCTTGCTACTGGTGCATAAGTTTCATCAAAATCAATACCTTCTTCTTGATTGTACCCTTGTGCTACTAACCTTGCTTTGTTCTTAATAACTTCACCGGATTCATCGAGTTTGTTCTTAAAGACCCATCTGGTACCGATGACAGGATGATCATTAGGACGTGGTACAAGATCCCAAACATCATTTCTTACAAATTGGTTCAACTCTTCTTGCATGGCAATTATCCAAAAATCATCCGCACATGCTTCGTTGATATTCTTCGGTTCAATGAGTGAAATGAAGGCAATTTGTGTCATGTAGTTCAACTTGGATCTCGTTTGAACGCCTTGATTTATATCTCCAATCACCAAATCTCGTGGATGATTCCTTACTTCAACATAGGCTTTTGGTAACTCGATAGAAATCTCTTCATCCTTAGAAATGTTAGTATCAACAGAAGATATAACAATATTATCATTAGGAGTATCTATGATATGATCATCATCATGTGGAGAAGTATTGGAAACAGGTTTAGTCAAGGATTCATCAAATTTAACATGTAATGATTCTTCAATAGTAAATGTTTTCTTATTAAAAATTCTATATGCTTTACTATGAGTAGAGTATCCAACAAAAATACCTTCATTGGATCTAGCATCAAATTTATCTAAAGCATCTTTTGTATTTAAGATAAAGCATTTACATCCAAAATCTTAAAATAAGAAACTTTTGGAATCCTATTATGAAACAATTCATATGATGTTTTATTTAAAAAAGGTCGAATAAGCACACGATTTAAAACATAACAAGCAGTAGCAATAGCTTCAGCCAAAAAATATTTTGGTAAGTTACTATCCATAAGCATAGTTCTAGCACATTCTTGCAAAGTCCTATTCTTTCTCTCTACAACACCATTTTGAGGAGATGCTCTAGGAAATGCAAAATTATGTGTAATACCATACTTATCACAGAAATTTGAAAAAGATTCATTCTCAAATTCTCCTCCATGATCACTTCGAATAGTGACTATGTTTAGAGACTTTTGATTTTGAATTCTTTGACAAAAACTTACAAATTTATCAAAAGTATCATTTTTATTTTTAAGAAAAATTACCCATGAAAAACGTGAATAATCATCAACAATGACAAAAACATATCTACTCTTGTTTAATGAAGAAACACGAGTAGGGCCAAATAAATCCAAATGCAATAATTCTAAAGGTCTATTTGTAGAAACTAAATCCTTTGATTTAAAAGATGATTTAACTTGTTTTCCTAATTGACAAGAATCACAAAAATAATCCTTTTTAAAAGCAATTTTGGAAGACCTTTAACTAAGTCAAATTTAGAAATCTTAGAAATAGTTTTCATATTCAAATGACCAAATCTTTTATGCCATAAAAAATAATCATTATTTGAAGCAAGTAGACATAAATTATCATTTGAAGACATGCATGTTATTGATAATTCATAAATGTTATTGTTTCGAAAACCTTTGAATAAAATATCTTTCATATTAGTATCATAAATAAGACAAGCATCTTTTTCAAAAACAATTTTATAACCCTTATCACATAATTGACTAATACTTAATAGATTGTGTTTTAAACCTCTTACCAAAAGAACATTTTCAATAAGGGGTTTTGAAATGTTACCAACTATGCCGGTACCAATAACTTTTCCTTTGTTATTGTCTCCAAATATCACTGTACCTCCCTTTTTGATTTGAACGGAAGATAGTAGTTGCATATGTCCGGTCATGTGTTTGGAACACCCACTATCAAGTATCCACTTTTCTTTATAAGGTACCTATAAGATAAAAACAATATGTATGGTACCCATCATGATAGGGTCCGAAAAAGATTAGCCTTTAGGAACCCAAATCCAATTGGAATTTGGTTTCCACTTGTTAGTATAAACATAATTCTTAGAATTACACACATCATGTATATAAGATGCAATATAAACATTTTTATCAACATTATTAAGATTCTTAGGAACCCATATATATTTGCATCTAATTCTTTTTGAAATAGTATTCTTTTCACAAAAGAATTATTATTATGAAGATGTGTAGATTTTACAAAATTAGTTTTTGAAAATCCAATACCAACATGAGTAGGTTTATACATCTTATCTTTTGAAAAATCAAGACCAAAATGATTGTTAGACATCTTTTGAGAAGATAATAAAACATTTAAATTCTCTTTTCCTTTATTAAACTTTGTTACATTTTTCAAAAGATCTTCATACTTAATTTTGAAAACAATCATGTCTTTATCTAAAATAGAAATTCTAGAATTTAAAGAAATAGTTCCTTTTTAAGTAAAGAATTTTCTTTTAAGAAAATTTCATTATCCTTTTTTAAAGATGCAATAACTTTTTCAAAATCTTCATTTTGAGAACTAAGAGAAGATGTTTGAGAAACAAAACATGCATTTTCATGAATGAGTCTTTCATTTTCCTTTATTAAAACTTTATTTCTAATCTTTTCATTTTTGAAATTATTATAAAGTTCATTAAAGGCTTCTAATAAATCATCATAATCTTGTACCTCATCTTCTTGGGCCATGAAGCAGATATTGGCGGTTTCCGTTGCTTCTTCTTCGTCAGAGGAAGATGAGTCGCTATCATCCCATGTTGCTTGAAAGGCTTTCTTCTTCTTGTTGAACTTGTTGAACTTGTTGGACTTGTTGAAAGTCTTGAAGTGTTCTTTTGATTTCATCAATGGACAATCCTTCTTCATGTGGCCTGATTTGTTACACTTAAAACAAGTAGGAGTATCGTTAGTATCTTTATTCTTATTAAACTTACCTTGTTTTAAGAACCTTTTGAACTTTCTTGAAAGCATGGCCATTTCTTCTTCATCTTCATCCGAATTGTCCGTATCTGAAGTTGCATGGAAGGCAAGAACTTTCTTCTTGGATTGATGTTGTTGTTCGTCCTTCTTTCTTTCTTCTATTTGCACTTCATATGCCATTAGATTACCGATTAGGTTTTCTAATGTCATAGTGGAGAGATCGTTCGCCTCTTCAATTGCGGTTGTCTTCTTCTCCCATTCCGGTGTGAGTGCTCGAAGGATCTTACGGACTCTTTCAACTTGAGTGTAGTCCTTTCCAAGGGATGCAAGAGTATTGGTGATGTCGGTGAATCTTGTAACCATTTCGGATATGGTTTCATTCTCCTTCATCTTGAACAATTCAAATCTGTGTACAAGAACAGAAATTTTAGATTCTTTAACTTTATTCGTACCTTCGTGTGTTACCTAAAGTGTATGCCAAATTTGATGTGCAGAAGTGGATGTTGACACACGATTGAACTCTTCTTTGGTTAAAGCACAAAATAGAGCGTTCATCGCCTTGGCATCAAGATTTGTATTCTTCTTTTGATCTTCACTCCAAGCGTTGTAGTTGGTTGTTGGCTTGGTGTATGATGCTTCTACAATGTTCCAAAGATCGTAGTTGAGCGACTGCAAGTAGATCTTCATTCTACACTTCCAATAATTGTAATTGGTTCTGTCAAATAGCGGTGGTCGTTGTGTAGAATGCCCCTCTTTGAATTGGGATGATGTGAACTCCGTTGCCATCCTTGTATGGTTGTTGCCTTGAACCTGCTCTGATACCAAATGTAGGATTTATAATCAAAGCAACACAACACTAGGGGGGGGGTGAATAGTGTTTATAAAAAAAAAATTAAACAAACTACTTGCAGGAAATAAAGTAATCAAGAGATAAACAGAAAATACAAACGCAAACACCGGAGATTTATCCTGGTTCGGTCCTTGTGACTTACATCCAGTCCCCAAGCAAAATGCTTGAGATTTTCCCTTTCTTTACTTGTGTACACCCACAACAAATGCCTTGTACACCACTGACAAACACCCTTTGCCAAAATGTGCACAACTCCTCTTTACACCAAAGAGAACACGCCTTGTACAACTTTCTTCTACTTCCAAGAAGACGCCTTGTACAAAATCTTCTTTGAATGAATACAATGATTTCCTATAGCCTTGATACTGAATGTGTAGTGGACAAGGTTCAGTATAGGAAAGTTTAACTTCAGAGAACTTCACTAAGGGAATGGCTTTGGTGAAGAACAGAAGTTAGAAAACAGTTTTCAGGAATTCTGGAATTTTCTTTTGGAAAACTGATGGAAAGAATTGGTAATTGGCCTTAGGAATAACTTCCCTATTTATAGCTGTAGACTAGGGTTAGTTAGGGTAGTTATGGAACCAATTCAGACATTTTAAACGTTGGAAAACGTTGTCAAATGGATCAGATAAGAGAAACTGTCCAACAGTCAGAAACTGCCTATAGTCGACTAGGATACTGAGTTAGTCGACTAGTCTAGGCAAAACTTCAACTATTAGTCGACTAGGTTATCAATTAGTCAACTAGGGATATGTCTGTTGGAAAATAGGTTTCTGGATAACTGAATATAGTCGACTAGAAATGTCTGTTGGTCGACTATAAACTTTGTTAGTCGACTTAGGAATTTGGTGTAGTCGACTAAGTTTTGATTCAGAAAGAAACAGAGAGTTGGATAATTTTTGTATCTAATATTAGTCGACTTGGAAACTGGGTTAGTCGACTAGAGTATCTGTTAGTCGACTAGGTAGGAAAGTCAAGTCGACTAATTTGCATTCAGAGTCCAAACAGAGAGTTAGGATTTTGATTTTGGAATGGACTAGT
Source organism: Agave tequilana (assembly GCA_038442645.1). Classification (NCBI taxonomy): domain Eukaryota; kingdom Viridiplantae; phylum Streptophyta; class Magnoliopsida; order Asparagales; family Asparagaceae; genus Agave; species Agave tequilana. The sequence goes on from JAVJIF010011568.1 coordinate 108,195, forward strand.
CGACTAGAGGTTTTGGCAAGTCGACTAAGTTAGGTTAGTCGACTATATAAATAGGGCAAGTCGACTAGGAAAGGATTTTTGTGTAAGTTATCAAGGCTTTTCATATTTTTCTAAGTTACACAACAACTTTCCAAAATCACCCAAAATCTTCAATAATCTTCATCTGAGGTAGAGCAATCATCATGAGGTAGAAGTGTTTGTCCATCATTAAAATCTTGCAATTTGAGAGGCTTCAACATCTTGAACTTGTTAGGTTCCAACAGGGTCCATGGGGTTAGTACCTTTCCTAACCCAAATAAATTTAGTTGCTAAATTTTCATCATGTATTCTATCATAGCAAAATCTAGCAAGGTGGCCCTTTCATTCACAATGTGTACATGTGTACACATGAGCATACATGGTGTGATGGGTGTGTACGTGAGGAGCATGTGTATGCCGTGGAGGGTGTGCATGCAAAGATGGAACTTATTTCTTTCGAACCAAGAATTCCAAGCGTGTATAATTCAAAGCACATTGGCTCAAAGTGGAGCCTCAATATTCTTCTTTAGCAAAGATATATCATTTTCAATTAAAGAAGAAGTGGAGCATGCAATAGGTGAGCTAGGTGGTGAAGCTACACTAGCATGGCAAACATGTGAATCTATAGCATTTTTCAAAGATTCATTTTTCTTTAAACAAATATCTAAATCCTTTGAAATTGAAGCAATTTTTATTTTCAAAGAATCATTCTCTTTTAAAACAAAATCAACTTTTGAAGACAAGTTTTCATTTTTCTTCAAAATTATTTCACAATCATTTTTAGATTTTAAAAATTCATTTTCTTTTAGGGTAAGGTCTAGTTGAGATTTAAGTGAGTCACGTTCACTAGAAATCTCTTCCTTCTCTTGCAAAACAATCTCAATTTTAGAAGACAAATTTTTATTTCTTCTTTTAAAAAAAGACTATCATTTTTCAATAGTTTGTATTTAGAAATCAAATTTTCACAATTTTTAGCAAGTTCATCATTCATAGCTTGTGCCTCTAGACATTCATTGCAATATGAATTAGAACTAGCATCTAATTGAGTGTCCGAGTGTACCTCAAGGGAGTCATTCCCATGGACCATGAAGCAATGTTCTTCGGACTCATCTCTTCTAGACCTTCTCTTCCTTTCGATAATCTTTGGTAGCTCGGGAGAAGTCAAAATGCTCCAAACTGTAAAAGCCGAATCATAGTGAGCAAACACATGTAAATAGTCTTTATGAAGTGATGCTCTAAGTGCCTCTAGGGCTATTGCATTGGCTTTTATATGCTTTCTATCATGAGGGTTGGATTCTTTGGTGATAGCTTGAAAAACTTTATGTCCTAGGGTTTTCAAATGACAACTCATCTTGGCCTTCCAAATATCAAGTCTAGAGATATCAAACATAGGAGGGCTATCCATGAGTGCAAACTATATGTGTGCAAATGCAAATGCAGATTAGCAAACCAAGATCTCACTCCTAGGTGGTTAAACCAAATATCAGGAGCGGAGGCTCTGATACCAATTGAAATCACCTAGAGGGGGGGGTGAATAGGTGATATGGCTAATCTAGAAACTAAATGCGGAAGCTAAAACAAATTTGCAACTACACTTAGTACAACCAACGAGTGTAGCCGAATTCCCCGTGAAGGGCTCTGGACTAACTCCTCTTGATTCCTCTGAAGCTCTCGTGGTTAAGTACAAGTAAGGCACACAAACAAACACAACCAAGCATATAGATATAGGCATTATGAATCAATGCAAGGCACAACACAAGCATATAAATGAAATGACAATATGAAAGATGCAATGCACAACACAAATAAAGAGAGAGGGTTTAGAGACAATGGATCAAACGCAAACACAAAGATATATTCCGAGGTTCGAGCCCCTAGCTCTACGTCCCCGCCTTCACCGAGAAGGATTTCCAATCCACTAACTCGTCCACCTAGGACTCCCACCGAGGGAACCTCCACCGAGGAGGATTTGTACAACAAGGGAGTATCGAACTCCTCTCTCAACCAACAACCTCCACCGAGGCAGTACAAACACAATCCACCTCTACCGAAGAGGGATCCAAACCAACACCAACTCTACCTCACCAAGAGGGAGTAAACAACAACCTCAACCTCTACCAAAGAGGGAGCACCCCACAATCCAAATCAACCTCTACCAAAGAGGGATACAACAAATGAAGGAGTTTACAACTTGAAGGTTTCCACAACCTCAAACAATCTCCTTTCCACAAAACAAAAGATCCTAAATAGATAGGATAGGAGATATAGCTCAAGTGTGGAAAACTTAGAGTTTGAAAAACAAAAACTCAAAGAAAAATACTTGGGAAAACTCTTTGTAAAAGATAGAAATGAAGAACAATACAAATCTCCCAAGTTTTTCTATTTTCTTTGATTTTTCCAAAACCCTAAAACAAATAAGATGAATCCTTTTTGGCACAAAAACACTTTTGAAAACTTGTTAAGAACACTTGTAGATAGGAGAAATTTTTGCTCTAGAAATCTTGATCAAAAACCCAAAGAAGTGGGGCTTAAATAGCCTCCCACAAAAATATAGCTGTTGGCTGTTTTTACAGCCTGGACGGCTGGCGGTCGACTGGCCGGTCGACCACCAACGGTCAATTTTTTGACCGTTGGAAGAAGCCGGTCGACCGCCCAAAAACAGAGAGCAAAGCTCTCTGGTCTGGTCGACCACCCGGTCGACCGGCCCAAGTGCCAGGCCAGACGTGCACAGGCTGTGCATGTCGGTCGACCGCCCGGTCGACCGGCTCCTGGTTTGGTCGACCGACAGAGCCTGTCAGGCACTGTTCTGGGTCAGAAAAATAGGGTAAAAATTATTCTAATAAATCCCATAAATCTTCTAAAAATCCACAAAAATAGTTTTACCATTTTACATTGAAATACAAACTTGTGATAAAAATTACAACACAAAAATCAAACATTTTGAATCATATTTGTGTCTTATAAATTTTATCAAAAACAAAAACCTGTATTTTACCAAACATGGATTTTTCAATACATGAATAGGAAAGTCAAAATAAGTTTGTCTAGGAAGTTAAGCATGCATGTATAGAATGAATCTACTATACATAAACCAATTAAACTTATTTTGATCTACTATTCATGAAAACAAATATCGGTTAAACCAAAAACCGAAAAACCAATATCCATAAAACGTGTGTGTTGTGCACTTGAGCATATCAACTATCTAATCTTTACACATGGATCTAAAACACACTAAACTAAACTATGGATACCTAAGTCTTCTTGATGATCTTCCATCTTCAAGTCGACTCGATCCAAAACACCGTGATCCACCGAGCTAGACTCCAACGAGTGCTATGTATGATCTTGGTGCTCGGGCTCTGGAATCACAATGTGAAAGCTTCCAAACCATCTTGTTGAAGCAATCACCAACTAATATCTTGGTTAATGATCTGAAACTAAACATCACAAGATAATTAGTAAACATAATTATATGAGTTAATCATCATTAAAACTAGAGTGGAAGGCCTCTGGGCGAACAGTTTCACACAAAGGAATCGAGGTTGATAGATCAAAAGTGGACGTTATAATAAAGCTCCCTGAGCCGAAATGCTTAAAAGACATTAGATCATTTTTAGGACATGCTGGCTTCTATAGAAGATTTATTCAGGGGTTTAGCAAAATTGCTAGACCTTTGACGAATCTCTTAGGAAAAGATGTACCCTTCAATTTTGATAAAGAATGTCTACAAGCTTGGGAGGAGCTTAAACACAGACTTGTTTCGGCGCCAATAATCTTAGCGCCTGATTGGACTAAGCCCTTTGAGATCATGTGTGATGCCTCCGATTATGTCATAGGCGCTGTTCTCAGACAACGTACTGATAAAAGGCAACACGTGATTTACTATGCTAGTAGGATGCTGAACGAGGCCCAACTAAATTACACGACAACTGAAAAGGAATTTTTAGCAGTTGTGTTTGCGTTGGAAAAATTTCGCCAATACCTATTAGGATCCAAGACAACGATTTTCACTGATCACTCCGCCCTTAGATACTTAATGCAAAAGAAGGATGCAAAGGCCCGACTGATTCAATGGATACTACTTTTGCAAGAATTTGATTTGGAAATTAAAAATAAAAGGGCGTTGAAAATGTGGTGGTAGATCACCTTTCGAGAATTCCTAATGCACCAATTGAGACTTTACCTATCAATGAAGACTTTCCTGACGAACACATCTTTACGATGTGTAAAGAGCCCTGGTATGCTGATATAGCAAACTACCTTGCAACCGGGCAAACACCTTCAAATTGGTCCGGTTAGGACAAGTATCGCTTTATGAAACAAGTGCGGTTTTTCTTTTGGGATGAACCGTATTTATTCAAATATTGCCCTGATCAGTTAATTAGAAGGTGTCTTTCTAAGAACGAACATCACAGCGTATTGACATTTTGTCACGAGCTTGCTTGTGGTGGACACTTTGGTCCACGTAAGACTGCTGAGAAAGTCTTTCAGAGTGGGTTCTATTGGCCCACTCTCTTTAAGGACGCTTATACTTTTTGCAAGCTCTGTGCCAGATGTCAAATGACTAGTCGGATCACACAGAAAGACATGATGCCCCTTACTCCGATCCTTGAGGTAGAAATTTTCAATTTGTGGGGCATCGATTTCATGAGACCCTTTCCTCTGTCCTATGGCAACCAATACATTTTGGTGACCGTAACTACGTTTCTAAGTGGGCTGAAGCTATTCCTACTAGGACAAATGATAACCAAGTTGTCATCAAGTTCTTACGGGAAAACATCATTTCTCGCTTCGGAGCCCCACGTGCGATAATTAGTGACAACGGGAGTCATTTTTGCAACCGGGCTTTTGAAGCTCTAATGCGGAAGTACTCCATCTCTCATAAATTATCCACAGCTTATCATCCTCAGACGAACGGGCAAGTGGAGGTCACCAACAGACAAATTAAATTGATATTGATGTTGGACAAAATCGTAAGGATTGGTCCATCAAACTGATTGATGCCCTTTGGGCATATCGGACCGCCTACAAAACTGTCCTCGGTATATCTCCATATCGAGTTGTATTTGGAAAATCCTGCCATCTGCCTGTGGAGTTAGAGCACCATGCTATGTGGGCACTAAAACAACTGAATTTGGACTTAGACAAAGCCGGTTATTTGAGAAAGCTACAGATATCCGAGTTAGACGAACTACGAAATGATGCATATGATAATGCTCGGATATCTAAACACAGAGCTAAGATTTTTCATGATAAGTCAATTCATAGGAAAAATTTTGTCTCGGGGCAAAAAGTTCTGTTATACAACACGAGACTCCACCTTTTTCCTGGTAAACTGAAAACCAGGTGGTCAGGCCCCTACATCGTCCAGAACGTCTCTCCTCATGGTGCCATTGAAATTTTCGATCCCAAAGATGGTAATACTTTCAAAGTGAATGGTCAACGCTTGAAGCCATTTTTCACCACGAAGTCTGAGTCACACAATGTTATTGAACTGGGTCTTTGTGACCCAGTCTATATGTGACCACGTAATTCCACACCATTCCCCGATGTCTCCTGTAAATCATTTTGGGATTTCCTTTGTAAATACAAAAAAAAATGAAAAAAAAACAACAAAAAGAATAAATAAGTGGGACTTAGGTGCTAAATATCACCTAGGGTTTTCATATTTCCCTCCACTCTCTTTTCTTTCTAAATAACCTAGGGTTGTAAATTCCTAGTTTCCCTTTGGGCAATTTGGGGATTTTGTCCTTCTCAGCTTCCTATAAATATCTCTCCTCCCGTGTTCTCCTCCAAACCCTACCTCCAATCTCAGATCTGAAACACTAACATCCAGCGCCGCCCTCTAAATTTTTCTGCACCCCTCTCTCCACTTTCTAGCCGCGTTTCCACGGAATCTGTCGCGCTTCCGCGGCCATACTGAAGAAGCCGGGCCGCCGCCAAATTTCCTTGCTGTCGCGACCGTCTGAAAGCTACAGATCTATAACCTGTTCATCTGCTGCCACAACAGATTGTTCTCTGCAATCCCGTTTGAGTTTTCCCCCCACGTAGTCCGGGGAGGTTTGCGTATCCCTTCTCCTTGCTTCCTATTACTCATCACGGAACCGTCTATTTTAACTGAAAAAGACTTTGCTAGAATACTTAGCGATGTGAATGGTTATGGGCATATATTTTTAGATCGTATTCGTGCGTGGGATTGGTATGCATTGATATATGATAATTCAGATCGCGAGGCTTATTACTGTCCTGAGCTAGTCATGCTTTTCTACACTTCCATAGATCACGCCTCAGTAAACTTTGACGCATATCAAATCTTGGGGCACATGCCCACTGGGGATATTATTGTCACGCTTCTTCTACCGGAAGAACTCACACATGTCCCTTGCAACCCACATCATAGCGAACCCCTACCTTTGATCGATTACATGACTATCATAGGGGCTCGTTGTACGGAACAAGATAGAGGGCTCAAAGCCAGTACTACCTTTAGAAACATACATTGCGTTGGTCACTGGATTCAACGCAATATTTTAGGGCTGGACCACACAACCTCTTTTAACAGGCCAGTGCTGCAGATTATATACGACCTGATGACTCGGCAGCACACTATCTGTATCAACAAGATCATTTTTCATAGTATCATCTCCAACTCCTCCCGCACACGCGGTGCAAAGTACTCGCACCCCGTTTTGATCACTCGTCTGTGTAGAACTTTCTTACCAGATGACATTTTTGACTCATATGATAGGGTGTTCATTACACAAGAGCGGGCGGCTAGCGCTTATAATAGTTGTCTTCATGCGGTCTGGACTCCTAGTATCCAGTCCGAAGATGTCCCTGTGGAGTCCTCTTCGGAGGAACTTTTAGAGGAGGAAGATGAGCCGGCTTTTTGGCAATAGGACCCCCAGCTGATTCACGCGCCTTCATGTCTACCATTTGGCGAGGCATGAAGAAGATATTACGGGGGCAGACTCGACTACGCAAACAGGTTGTGGAGCAAACATCGTGCCTAGACCGCATTGAGGAGGGTCTGCGGCGATCACAGTCGGCTGGACCTAGTACCACCGCTGGTCCAAGCCGAAGGCGGGGGTGATATCTTTCTTTACCTATTTCATGCGTATATTTTCTTGCATACATTGAGGACAATGCATGGGATAGGTATGGGGGGGGGAGATACTAACATAGGAATTTTCTAGACTTTTTCTTTTAGATTTCTAGGTTTCTTGTTTCTTTTAGATTTCTAGGTTTCTCTTTTCTTATATTTCTCTTTTCTTACTAACATAGGAATTTTCTAGACTTTTTCTTTTAGATTTCTAGGTTTCTTGTTTCTTAAAAAAAAAAATTATAAATAAACACAAAATAATATTGATCCATTTCTTTGAAAAGAATTAACTTGATATTAGATATAAAGAAAATTCTAAGCTAAGATTTCTTAATATAAGTCGAAATAAGAAATTTTGTTAGATCTTTAGGTTAAGAAAGAAAAGAGTAGAAAAGACAGCTAGATTTTGAATTTTTTCTAAACACTATATACATTTGCATATTGAGGGATTAATCAAAGACTTAGTGACTTTGTTTACATAAAAATATATATATATAAAAAAATAATAATAATAATATATATAGATATTCATAAATAAAACTTGATCATTAATTAAGCTGGTTGGCTGTGCCTTAAGAAGCATAATCAGTCACGCCTAAAAGTGGTTGAGTGCTTAGCATTCGTGGCCTAGTTTACTCGAGACCTTGAACCTTAGGGATGTATCTTCATCTGGTGCCCTAAGACCATTTGGTCTGGGAGTCATCGGTAAAAGGCTCGCTACATGGATAAATTAGAAAGCCTAATGAAGCTAAGAGAATGTAAATATATACTCTAAAAAAAAGAAAATATATATATAATAATATATGTAAAATATATATGTGTGAACAAACGAACTAAAGTCTAAGAAAAATCCCTCATACATATGTATATGTGTTAGACCTGATACAGAATCCAGTTTCTCTCTATTCTTGAAAAACTTAACCTAAGTTGAAAACAATACTTCAAATGGAAACTTATAAAAAGAAGGAAAAGTTTAGAATAACCCTAAACCGAAAGATCACCGAAATTCTTGAAGGAAATGGATCATTAAAAAAAATGTTTCTCTCTTTTCATTGACATTTTCTTTTCTTTAGGATTTTGTGGGTGCAATCCGCTGAAAACCCTCAGGAGACAACACTCCTCCTCTAGGGTAACCTAGAGGTTTAACGGCTTGTTGCACGAGCTCAGTGCAATCGTGTCACCTACGAAAGTGGTGTAATAATTTAGTTAGGTTTTTGTTTTTACTTATTTTGCTCAGGGACGAGCAAAAGCTAGGTATGGGGGTGTGATTGGAGTCATTTATGCATCATTTTCTACCACCATGCTATGCTTTATATGAATAAAAAGTTGATTTTTACTGCTTTTTTCTCTCTTTTTTAGGTCCAATGTCTAATGGGAAAAGAGGCCCAAATTATGATTTTTGAGGAATTAAAGAAGCATTTAAGAAGCCCACAAGAGAAAGGCCCAAGTCTGAAAAGATCCAGAACTTATTCTCAGTTTTCACCAGATCCAACTGAGGATACGAGATGTAACAGAAAGGCACAAAAATCAGCTAGCGCAGCGGTCAAGAAACGGCCACGGAAACGCGGCACGTGCCGCGGACCCGCGGCAATCTGTAGGCCATTACTTCAGCGTTTGATTCGGAGACTAAAGTGGGTTGGCCTCCTCGCATGAAGACTATAAATAGACCTCTTGGGCTTCTGTAATGGGGGAGGAGAAAAGAGCATTATTTTTATAGAGAAATTGTTAGGGTTTCTCTAAGTTTTCTTTAGTATCTTATGTAATTTTCTTTTTCTCCTTCTAGAATCCAGAAAAGAGAGAGTGAGAGGGAGCAAACTTTGTAATTGGAGACGGTGACAACGCAATACAAGGATCGAGCTTTCAATCTTCATCTTCTCTTGTTCTAGTGCATTGTTTTTCTTTTAAGCTTTTACATTCTCTTGTTTTACTTCTATAATAAATTGTCTTTTGTTCTTTATCTCTATGTCTAGCTAATTCATGAACATGACTAACTAACTCTTAATTTTACTAACTACTAACTCTTGGGTGATTGCTGACTTATATGATTCTTTGGATACCTTCTTCTTTCAAGTCTTGCAAATTACAAGTCTATATTACTTCCCATGAAGATGAGTTACTTTTTATTCTTTGCAAATGCTAAGTTTTCCCTCCATATGACTCATGTGAGACTCACTTAGAGCCTTGTCTTTAGAACAAGTGCCATGATGGAACATGAAGATGGAGCACTTCACTATGCCAATGACTACATTACAAGTTTTCATTTCATGCTTGCTTTATTACAGCTTTGATGGACTAATGAATCTTGTATGTTTCTTAGCATTGTTAAAAGTGACTATCCTTGTTCCACTAATGAAGATCTATTTAGGGAGCCAATGATTCAAGGAGGCAACTAGCCTAGATGAGAAACACCTTCGACATGGGACAACACAAGGACTTGGTAAAGCAAGACATACAATTGCCAATGATTCAATATGAGGCATGCATCACCCAACGAGAGTAGTAAGTTAGTAAATTATTATGTTAGTTAGTCATGGTTTCTCCTTATATTATTCCTAAAAATCTCTCTTAAAATCTCTCTTCCAAAAACTTCTTTTTCTTCAAACACCTCCGTTTTCCTTCATCTTTATTCTTGTCTCTTCTTTTCTTTTACACAACACCGAAAGATTTTTCAATCACCTTCCACATTGTTTTGTTTTCCATTTCTCAAAACAAAGAAGAATCTTCGTTTTTCTTCACAAAGATTTCAATACAAACCTTGAACGCTTTTATCGCTAACCCTCCCTGTGGATACGACCAGTCCTACCTTATGCTACGAACGGTAATTCGGAAGGAGCAAAGTAAACCTGCATAAACATTCGAAGTTCTTGGTCATCAGTACACGGCAACCAACGGTTTACTCTAAACCTCTTTTCAATACAATTAATCCTTCCGAACAAATACCACTGAAAAATAGTAACCAAGAATGCACTTAGAAAATTGAGAGCTTTGAAAACTTTTCTTTCTTTTTGGAAACTTAAAACAATGGGTATTTTTCTTGATTTTTACAAGGGACCAATGCCATCTATTTATAAGGATTTGCCATGAGCTAATCATCATTTAGACTAGGTAAATAGGTCAGGGAATAACCCCCAAAAATTCAGAGATAGCTGACATAAACATCACAATCAAATCTAATAAACAAAACTCAGAAAACTAGCCGTTGGAGCTGCTGGCGGCTGTCGGTCGACCGGCCCGGTCAACCGGCAGTCAAACTTGGCAACTAGCCGTTGGACTCGGTCGACCGGTCGGTCGACTGGAGGCTAACCAAAAAAAAATCTTTGTTCTGTCGGTCGACTGGCCCGGTCGACCGACAAAACCCGAGAGCAAGGGTCTTTCAATCGGTCGACCGGTCCGGTCGACCGACAAACGTGCACAAACGTGCACGCCAAAGCTACAAGGCCAGGTCGACCGGTGCGATCGACCGATCAGGCCTGAAATGGATGCGGTCGACCGCCCGGTCGACCGTAGGGCCTGAAACAGATTTTTATAGGAAAAATTTTGAACTTAGAATGATTTTTAAAATAATTTTAAATGGCTATATGATCAAGTAGCATGCTATAAGGGTTGGTATACTTGATATAAACTGGATGTAAAAATATAAAATAATTTGAGTCATGTATATCAATCAAGACATGCTCCTAAATCAACTAACCAAAACAAAAACCGTATTTTGATAAAATGAAAGTGTGTGTGTTTTCTTGAACCAACTTATCATAACCTCATTCTTTAACAAACTAATTCTTACAAAGATTCTAGGTGACTACAAGTTCTTCAAGTTAGGGCTCCTCCATATGCAAGCTTGAATCCTTGAACCCGAATCGAATCAACTTGAGTCAAAAATACCTTCCTTTAGGGAAGAAGAAATCTTGAATCCTTAGAACCCTGAAACACACTTAAACACTAAAATATGATTAGTACAAATAACTATATATGTTTTGTGATCATCAAAACTCAAAAACCGGGTGATTGTTACCTTGGGCCAACAAGTATCACACTTTGCTTCTAGTTCTATCTCCTCTCTATGCTCACTAGTCACATTTTCAATTAGGTTGACCTCAAAGGGTTGGTCGTCGATGTCGTAGGGGTGTTTACCTAAGTTAAAAACATTTGCTTCCTTAGTTATGTCTCCAAAGGTCAATCTCATGTATCTGTTTCTACAATTTATAATTGCATTGGCAGTCGCGAGGAACAAAATCCCAAGATGACGAGAGTTTGGGACCTAGGATTAGACACGGATTGTGTCTCTAGAATAATAAAATCCAGTGGGTAAATGAATTCTCCTACACGTATAAGGACATCGTTGATTTCTCTCTTCGGAACCTTAATTGATCGGTCAGCTAACTGGATCGTAACTTGAGTTGGGCTGAGTTTGTCTAATCCAAGTTGTTGATATACAGAAAAGGGAAGCAAATTAATGCTTGCTCCCAAATCAAGAAGTGCTCTACTAATTTCGGCTTGACCTATTGTGCAAGAAAGGGTGGGACAACCAAGATCTTTGTACTTGACTGGGATCTGGTTAGACAATAGCTCACTAATATTAGTAGCTAGAAAAGCCTTCTTGTGCACATTTGTTTTTTTTCCTTGGTGCATATGTTCTTAAGGAACTTGGTATAATTAGAGACTTGTTGGATTGCATCAAGAAGTGGTATATTAACCCTAACTTGATTGAACACCTTAAGTATTTTCTCCATATGTGTATTATTATTATTTCTAAGCCTATTAGGATATGGGATTATAGGTTGATGCACTTATTTTGCTGACTTCGGTTTCTTTAGAGTTTTGTGGAGGTGGAGTGGAACTAGATGGAATGGATGTTTGAGTTCGATCCGGTGGCATGGATACTTGATTATCAACTTATTTTTCTGACCTTAATGTATGAACCAAGTTATACTGGTTTGGATTTTGAGCCTCATTGGCTTACCTAGGATTCCTAGGTTTTGGCAATGGCTGACTTGGTAGAGTTCCCTTTTGTCTTTCACTAATTGGATTAGCTTGTTGACTCAATTGCATCTCTATCCTTGTCATTGTACGGTGGGAGAAGTTTCCTTGTAAAATTTCGTTGAATCAAATGAAAGATTACAATGGATTAACACTCCGACTACAAGGGAGGGGAGATGTTTAGACTTGAATCTCCCCTTTGTTTAATGCTGGGTTCTTGATGTGACGGTGGAAAGTGAATCTTGTTTTTCGTTGACCGGGTGAACGTCCGGACCTCTTGGGAATCCTTTCTTTGGATGGCAGATGGAGTAACACAGCTCCTGTCAACTAAGAATCTCAAAGAGATTGTAGGCAAAGATTAACTTGTACGCAGCAAGTTGTTCGAAGAGTTGAAATCTCTTTCTTTTCGATGGAAGCTCCCAAGTGAAATTTTTCTCCAAGAATTCTCTGATCAACCCACCCCTTCTCCATAGCAACGGGGCTTATTTATAGAGGTTTCAGGGGTGAACCTGCCCCCTAAAAATGCTCCATAATGGGGGTTAACTTCCTTATTATGTGGGCGACAATTGACCCAATAACGAGGGCAGTTATAACTGAGACGCGGGTTTCGACCCTCGCGCCTTGGTGCTGCAGTGATGCAGAGACGCGAGTTTCGACCCTCGCGCCTTGGTGCTGCAGTGATGCTGAGATGCGGGTTTTGACCCTCGCGCCTTGGTGCTGCAGTGATGCTGAGTCGCGGGTTTTGACCCTCGCGTCTTGATGCTGCAGTGATGCTGAGACGCGGGTTTCGACCCTTGCGTCTTGATGCTGCTGTGATGGCTATGATTAGCCCTGCGTCTGGAGTTTGGACTCTGCTTTTTGATGACTTGTCTTTAGTGATTTTTAGACAGCCTACAGAACCCCCTCTAAAGTTTTCGATATTCCGCGGTTGATTGGGACAGATATTGAAATGCTTTGGACCCGGTTGAATTCATACTTCTCATGATTGGACTGACAATCATTTGAGATGCCCTGAGCTTGATCCTGTCTGAAAGATGATCTTCGTGAGTGTACTGTGAAACTCTTTGAAGCCGCCAGAAATGATCATAGCGAGTGTCTAGATACGCAGTCTAGACCTCCCCAGTGCTCTGAGCTTGTTGTTGGTATACTTTGAATCAGGGGTGTACAGTCATCTGCTTGTGCCAGTGTACTGTTGAACTGATTTACAAAAGAAAAGACTGAATGCAAGTCTTATAGACGCAGGGATCATGTTGCTTTAAAAGGATGCAGTCCTCACTTGGAGCGAGGACGCATCTATTGGTTCGCTGAAGAAACGCAACTCTTGTAGGGACGCGATATTTGGGATGAAGGCGCAGCTCTCACTCTGTGAACTAGGCGCGACTTTGGCCAAGTTGAAAAGGCGCGATCTTCGGAGGGACGCGATTTTTGTTGAACACGAATCCGTGTTGTGGGCGCGTTGCCACGCGTCCAGCAGAATTGAGGGGACATCTTCATTTTGGTGCGCGAATTTTGCGCTGCATTTAATATGCATGCCACGCATCAGACAGGGATTAGGCATCGAGCCAAGCGCCGCGTATCTCTACGAATCACTGTGCCTATAAAAGACAACAGTCTTTCAAGAGTCATCATTAGACTCTTCTTCTTCTCTGAGCCTTTTAAGGTTAAGAAAAGCTCGAAGCTTTTTTTCCGTTTTCACCATCTTCAACACCGATTCCACGGTTGCGATGGCACCAAAGCCAAGCATGTTGCTTCGTCCTCGAAGGCTGTTGCTCCTGAGACTCAAATGGGCGGTTCTTCCACGCAGGAGGCCCCTATTTCAGGTAATAAAATCATCTGATTTAATTTCCGCCATTGAAGGGGATTATAGAATTCTTTTAACTCTTAAGTCCCTTTTGAATGTGAACCACCAACGCGGGCTCATGCCCGTGTTTGATCTTCAGGCACGGTTCTTGAATTGGTGGACAAGATGCGAGTTTGATGACTTCTGCATCTTTACTTCATCAATCTGAGTCCGTATCTGTTTGTTGAACGCGGGCCTCATTGAGCCCTGTGTCTTGAGTCAGTACTCAAAAATTTTTCTAAGTGTGAGGAGTTCAGACGCAGACTTCTTATAATTCTTGCGTCTTGTAAGATCAGACGCAAGTTTTAATGAATCTCGCGTCTGAGTCCGATATTAGAAATTTTTCTAAGTCCTGGATTTTAAAGTGCGGGCTTCATGCTAGCCTCGCGTTCTTTGAGTCTAGATGCAGATTTTGATGATCTCCGTGTCTGGATTCATTCCTGCGTTTGAGTTTCAAACACTTAACCATTTTCTTTCAGATTTCTGATCAAGTGTTGTTCTCTTTGTAGTACGATACTCCTCCAACCCTTTATCCAAAAAGTGTCACTTTGGGCATGTAGGCGGCGCTGATCGTAATCTGACCTTTGTGCTGCAGAAAACTGCTTCTGTGACTACTGGTAAGTTGAAGGAGCGCAAGGAGAGGATCTCTAAAGCCAGTATGATGACCCTCCGAGAGATTATCTCTGATGGACTGTTTGAGACAGATTCTCGCACTCCATTACGGAAGCCTGTCTTCTTCTTTGGTGACGATATTGACAAGGAAGATAGGATTTTTCACGACGGAGATTATAAGTGGCTCCTTTAGATAGGGGATAGGAGGTTCTTTCTTCCCAATATGGAGAGAATGTATCCCCTATCTTATCTTCAGCATATGTCTGTTCACCGCGCGATGGACTAGGATCTTTCCCGATTTGTCTCCGGTGTCTCTCTTGGCAGACTGGTGCCAAAGAAATACACTCTGCCGGCCATGGGAAAGATGTCTTTGGTTTATTCCCCGGATTGGTCAGGTCTGAATATCCGAGAGGGGAAACCCCTCAGCTTAGCACCACCTTCATCAACCAGTTCATGAAGGTCAGGGGTGATTTTCCCATCGACTTCCGCCCGCTCGGGTGGGTTCATTCTTCCAACAGATCTTGGTGGGGCAAGATGGTTGGATTCGTCCTTGTCGAACTTGGAGCCTTGCTGGAATAAGTGGGGTTGTATCACTCAATCAGGGCTGTGCAGTATGGCCTCCCGCAAAGTTCCCATAATTTCTATGGCATCCTGGAGCACTATAATCCTTTGACAGGCACATTTTTCACCCCGGTCAGAGAGATGGGGCTCGCTCTTCATGAGCAGTATGAAGTCTCAGGGCTTGTTATGGGAGATGCCCCTTATGAAGAATAAGTTTCGACTTCTGAAGAACTTTATCTCTTGAAGAAGGAGAGCCCTCAAGTATACGAGACATACTGGGAAGTGTTGTGTCACTTCCATATCTGCGGTCAAATAACCTCCTGGAAGAACAGGGGTGTTAAGCAGATGTCCTGGGCGAGCTATCTATTCAACGGTATAAATGAGAAAGATAGCCCAGTGACCAGTCTGAATCCTTGTACTGATGAAGAAATCACTGAGAGGATCAATGCCTCTACAAGCTCTTACACCACGGAGTCAAATGAGGATACTTTCAAACATGACACGGTTTTTGAAAGTTTTCATCATCAAGCCTGAGTTCCCATTTCTGACCGGGCGCTATTGGCGGGCTTTCTTATGCTATGGCTGAAGCGTTGCGTGGTGCCAACACTGCCACATGAAGTAATTGTCGCCGATGTAGTATACCCGGTGGTTTTGTTGGCCTACGGAAAGTCTATCGCCCTTCTTCCAGCAATGGTGGCTGGAATTCAAGTGAATTACGGGGTCTGGTTAAAAGCCTGTGCCAAGTGGAGGCGATTGTCGACTCCAAGGGTAGACCAGAGGTTGACTCGAAGGGAAGGCCAAGAGTAAAGACCCCTAACCCTAGGATCGAGCTTCCATATACGTACTTGGTGGCTTGGTACGTTATGCATTGCCCTCCACTGATGACGGCGGTGCCTCTATCTGAGGGGTTTGTCCCTTTTGTGCAAAAGCTGGAGAATTCGAGCTGGTCCAACTACTATATGTTCTACGTCCGGAAATGTATTCTGAATGCTTCGAACTACCAGCTCGACCATTGCTTCCCCAAAATTACTGGTGCATCTTACGGGGATAAATTTTCCGATCTTGCGGGACCAGATGATTTCACAAGACTGCCATCGGGAGTCTTCTGCTGGCTGATTAATATTCGGCCTGGGTATCTGCTCTTTCGGCAAGGGAACTCATGTACGATCGAGCCTTATATATCGAGCCGTTTTGCTCAACAGTTCGGCTATGATCAATTATATATCGGTAACCCCAATGCTAATCTCTCCTTCAGCGGGAATTTGTTTGAAGGTGCTCGGGCATGGTATTCTAGCGTGGCTGGAGGGACAAAAGCTGTTTTCAGCTTGCCTCATAAGATGCCCAACTGTTACACTAGCCTCAGCTTTTGTACTTGGTATTCCCTGGCTAGCAAGATGCCTGGTTTTGGAATAAATACCTCATGCATTAAGAGCATCAAGGCGTCTTATAAGGACAAATTGGAGTCCAACAAACGCGTGCGAGGTATGGAGGAATACCAGGCAGCTGAGAAAGAGGCAGGAGGGGAAACAGGGGCGGGACCGAGAGCAGCAGCACCCAAGGATCAGCCCGTTAAAAAGAGTCGGCAAGCTGTGTCCAAACGTTCCCATGACTCTACTTCTAAGGGTGAGCCTACCCCGAAGAAGTCTAGGAGAGACTCGGAGGCTGAAGCTTCAATGTCTGAGGTAGTCCCTTCTGGTGTTGAGGAGCAGAGGGAGGAAGAGGAAGAGGAAGAGGATATTCCCTCTCTTCGTCCTCGTGGTCTACGCAGCAGGGGCCCCATGATCCTGGAGGAAGGAGAATTTGCAGGTAAACCCATCATGGTTGAAGAGGCTGAGCAACCCGAAGTTGACTTGGTAGGGAGGGATAACGTTGAAATCCCAGGGGTTTTAACTCAGCCTGAGCCTTCTTCAGTTTATGAGAGGAGGGCTGAAATGCAACAGCCTGGGTCTCCCAGTGTATTGATGCCCACTTCACGGATTATTGATCCCAGTCCTACTACTGGGGTGCTCAGTAGTAAAGTCTCGATTGCTGAGCCTGCTTGTGTTGAACTGTCATCTTCATCGTCTGAAGAACATGGATATTATTCTGGCGAAGAAGTTGATTTCGGCGATGAACCCGCTCTTCCTGATACGAGCAAATTTTTGCATATTTCAGAGGAAGAGATACAAGAACGCGACCCTGTGACGGCTTCACCGATAGCAACAATTGCTGCTACCGAAGGTACTTTCCTTGTTTTCTTGAACCGTCTCCTTCTCAAGTTAGGGAAGGGTTCTGACATTTACTTTTGATTTTCAGGGCTGGCTATCGACAGTGAAGCCACCTCCTCTCATATCGAAGAGATGATTCAAGAGCATGCCCAGAAAGAGGGCCCTGAGGTTTCTATCACTGGGATGCCTCAAGAAAGTGCGACCGTCGGGGTCGGGGAGACCTCAACCCCACACGACCTATCCAGGAATTCACCGTCTTCAGACCCTCGACTTGGTAAGAGAATACTGACGTATTGAATATTCTTCTTTTTATTGTCATCGTTAATGTTTCGGTGGTTTGCAGAGAGCGCTGGAGTAGCTCAAGCAGAGAATCCTGCGGCAAGCATTGACGCAGAAGGTAGTACAGTTCAAACCTCGACGGGAGAACCCGATGTTACAAGGTTTGCTGTTACTCCTGTCGCAGTGGAGGCTGCTACGACAATAACCGTCCCGGAAGTATCGGTGACTACCTCAGCACCTAACGAACCTATCGTCAGCCTCACTCCTGTGCAAGATGAACTGACTCCCGTCTCTCGCCCTGTCATGGAAAGGGAGTCCGGGAGTACATCAGCAGAGTTCTCTCCATTTATGACATCATAGAAGAGCTAGCACGTCAAATGGTGCAGCAATTCTTTACTTCCATGAGATCTTGTATTGACCTCATCCTTTCTGGGGGCAGCTCTTTCGAGTTTGCCCGAATACTTCTCAAAAATCAGATCGAGAATATTGGTCATACTGGGAGTCCTTCGCAGGCTAGGGCATGCCTGATGCTGGTGGAGCAGCTGGGGAGCTATCTGAAGGAGCTCAATTCTCTGAAAAATGCTGGTTCAGTAGACGAGGCTCGGACAACTCTGAATATGCTTCTTGCCGCTCAAGAACATGAGCGAAAGGAAATGGAGGAACAAATAGCTGAAGAGACCCGCCATCTCCAGCATTTCCAGCTGACCACAAAAGGCTGATTGGCGATTCCAAGGAATCTGAAATCGTCATACAGAGTGCAGAGCAGGTTATTGCCACTGCTCGAGCTACCATAGCCAGGGCACAAGCCTTGATCGAGATCAATGAGCAGAAGCTTGCCGCTGTTAGAAAAAGGCTGGAGGAGATGGACAATGCTAGGACGCAGGCTGAAGAAAGCCTCTCCGTTCATTCCTCCAGGTTGGAGTCTCTTCAAGCGCAACTGGCTGCGAAGAGATTTTTATCTGAGGAGGAGCTGCGGGTCCAAGCTCTGATGGAGGCTGAAAAGGCACGTCATCACGAGATGCATCGTCTCCGGGAACAAATCCGTTCTTTGGCGAAGCAAGATTATTAGCCTTCTTCTCCTTTTTGTATTTGTTCACCCCCTTTTTTTTAAAAAATAAAACTCTATTTGTCAAGAGTGTCTGTATTACTTTTACCATTGTTGAATCAAATAATAAAAGTTTTCCAAGTTTTGCTCCATCTTTATCCTTTCAAGTCCTTTGCTAGCTGTAGATGAACTCAATTTTCATAACCGTAGTCTTTGACTGTTTCTGAAACGTAGTCTTTAGTCGGCCATGAATAATAAACTCAGGCTGAACTGAGTTCTTAAGCGATACGCGGTTCTAATTTATAGTAGAGATGCAATTCTGGGAAACACGACTCTGACCCACTAACGGAGACGCCGTTCAAGCTCATCAGGGAAGACGCGCGAAATTTTCTTTTTGATAAAGACGCGACTCTGGTTATGAAAGGATGCGGATCCATGGACGCGGCCCTTAATTCTGTCAGGATGCAGAATTGAGGATGCAGTGGAGACGCAGTCTTAGGCTCCTCAAGACTGACGCATAGATCTTAGCTAGTTGATGGGGACACGGCATCGGCTCAGTAGTGACGCGGTTCTGGTCCCTTGATAAGGCGCAAACTCAGGCTATATTGAGTTTATGATGGAGATATGACCTTCATCTCACAATGGAGGCGAGGTTCCGGGCTCCTCGAGAATGACGCGGGACTTCTCTGGTTGTTGAGGACGCAAGCTTCAGAACGCAGCTTTTAAGTCTTTGCAAGTTGATGCAAACTCAAGACGAAACCTCTGAATGGATCCAATTTGCTGAGGAGACGCGGCTCTGAATCACCCCAAGAGACGCGGTTGCGGCCCTTTCGAAAGGAATGAAAGGAACGCGGCTTTTCGGGTTCATGAAAGGACGCGGGTTTCAGGACGCGACCGTTGAGTCTGCACTTGACGCAATCTCCTAAGTGTCAAATGCAACCCGTCTTAATGATCTGGTTGGACCTTTAAATGCCAAGTCGGCGTTGACAATTGGGGACCTGTGTCCTTCAATGTTTCCCGAAGCGGCAATCCACGCGTCAGCTCTTTATTGGGCTTTGACGTTCGTGCGGGAATTAAGGCCGATGGCTCTGATTTTTAGACCATTAATTACAGGCCTTATGGGTTGCCTATAAATAGGCCTCGCCCCCTTAACAGTCCATTGCTTAGACTGTTTTCCCTTGAGAGCAGGCGCTTTGAGGGTCTTCATCTTGACTTAATATTCTTCCTTCAATGGGATGTGCCTCCATGGACAGCGAAGACCCAAAGCTTTCATGCTTTTCTTTAATCTTTCGTGAAGATTATCACTGTCAAGTGATTTCAAGATCAAAAAGCATCCCTCTGAGTACCTTTTATATCCGCGCCTTGATGCAGAAAGTTCAACCTCTAGAGGGTTCTTCTGCGGGTAGGAATTAATTGTCACCATGAAATACTTAGCCCAACTGAGTTTCGGTTTTGCTGTCCCTTGAAGAGATTCACCCTCTTGACCTTCTCTTGAAGCCTGACTGGTGCGCCCATTATTTGAAAGTCGCGCCTTTTAGACTTCTTGATGAAGCGCGAGTTGATTGGGTCTGAACTCTAACTCAAAATCCTCTGGATGCAAGTGTGATGAACTTTGTATCTGGACTGTGAGACGTGAGCTTTGCATATAGAGCTCGCGTTTGAGGTTGTTGACTTAAAGGAATTTTAATTCTGGTTGAGGGCTTCAGACTTGAATGTAGCAACCCTTGTTTCTCGAACAAGGATGTGGCAATTTTCGCGTCTGGTTCTCTTCGCGTCTCATATTTTAGACGCGGGCCTAAAACTAGACCGCGTTCAGATCTGTGTGTATTTGAAGTCCACAACTTTGATCGCGTCTGTTTCTGTCGTAACAGAATTTTGACTTTTTTACGCGGGTCATCCCTGCGTCTGAAGTTTACAGCTATAGCCGTGTCTGTTCTTCAATCTTTCTGTTTCAGAATTCTAACCTTCTGATTTTTACTTCTCGCAGGTAGCCTCAATCATCCTTTCGCATATTCGCTGGGCCCTTGGGAGAATATATCGGCCAGCGAACTTGTTCGATGGTCGACCATTGGAGGAGAAGTCACGGCTCCTATTTATGGGAGACGAGGATTTGCGCGACTGATGACATCCGTCAAGACCTCATTGGACATAATACACCGACAGTACCCCCAGGCTCGTCATGGTCACAGTGGGTATGGCGGTGGATATGGTGGTGGGTATGGTCCTCTTGCAAGTCACTGGAAAGAGGACGTCACCTTAAGGTCTTGGATTCTCCCTTCACCAGTCTTATCCCAGAAGTGACATCGACGAAAAATTCATTCTCATTGGATGAATTTCTGGTGATAGAGATGTTCATCAATGAAGGGTCATGACCTATACCAGTTGGTCGGGTGAAATCAGAAGGCTTTGCTGCATTTCGACCTCAAGAAACACCGTTGTTCTTGGCCAACGATGGACTCTTTCGATGTTTACGTCATGCATCATGATGTAATCAGCATCCGATCGTCACCATAGTGCTCAGCCCTTCTTTGGCGCCCTTCCAAACATCTTGTATTTGGAGTGGTGAGCATGCTTCAAGGAGTGAGTGTAACCTTTTACTGAGAGAGAGAGGGACTTCTTTGTACTCCTTTATTGTAACACTCAATCTTATTGTATAAGAGAGCGTCTTGTATCACTTTCATATGTCTGGACATAAATAAAAGTGACACTTTTTTTTTGTCTCCTTCCATTGCCTTGAATTCCCTTTTGTATTGAAAGTCAGACGAATAGAAGTAAAGGATCTTTGGCTTGCTAAAAATATGATAATAATCTTAACGAGTCAAAGTTTGTAGAAAAATCCTATTTCAGGAAATTTGACAATGCTGTCAGAGGTGTGATATTAACTTGACAGAAGTAAGATAATTCTTGTGGACCTGCCAATCTATAAATGAGAATGACAAGTGGAATTTGTACCCCCAGGGAGGATGAGTTTTCATCAGAGGTTTGAAATTAACTTGACTAAGACCCAGTGATTGGTAGTGAAAAGTGCATTTTTAATCAAACATTTACCATCACATTTTCATATTTATTCATTTAATTCTGCACATTTATTAATATTTTGTGATTTATTGTGTGCAGGCCTCGAATAATAAAAAGAAAGAATTAAAGCTTAAAAGAGCCAAAAGCCCACATTTGAAGCCCAGTGCAAAAGTGCAAATATCAATTGTCAAAGTGCAAATACACAAGGGCTAAAGTTGCAAATATCAAAGAAGAGGAAGGATAGACTTCTATCCAACCCTAAACACTTTCAGGATGAGGATAAAGCCAAAGATGAGAGTGCAAAGATAAGGAATATTCGTGAGATTTGAAATCTAGATAACTTGATTCCCAATTATATCCAAATCCCACGATAAAGAGCCAGGATCAAACTTCCAGAAGCAAATGACTAGATGGACGGACCAGGAGAAGCCACGC
>JAVJIF010011569.1:0-12500 GCA_038442645.1 Agave tequilana
CCTAGCTTCATTGGAAGCTCCTTCATAGCTTTGTTACGAGGCTATATCAAGCCTGGTGCGAGCTAATAGGCTGATTCAGCTTGCTGAATTCAAGAGGCGGTTAACACCCCTGTTTGGTTATAAATAGCCCCTTGGAAGATGAAGCAGGGGCTGAAAAATTTCAAAGATCTGAGAGGACCCTTAGCGAAAGATTTCCTCTTACTTTCAGCTCCAAAGGTTCTAAAGACTTAACTCTCTCTAAAGTCTTCGTCTTCAGAGATTTTCAAAATCAGGCGAGAAGGAAATTCTCCGAGAAGGCTTGAACATCTGACTGATTGCATCATCAACGGGATAAAGTGATTGCGTGCTGATCAGATTCCCACCGGCATACTTTCCTAGAAATCTCAGAGGAGATCTACTTGTAATTTCTTTTTTTAAAAGAATTACTTGTAATTTCGCTCCTCGATTCTCTTTTTTTAAGTTTTTCCTCTTTTAAAATTAAATGGAAAACAAGGAGGTTGATAATATGACTTGGAGGAGTTGTATCCCCACTGACTCTATGAAGAGTAGAGATGATTATTCCAGTCTTGTTCATAATATTGGGACTGGAGCATATGTTGATTCAGATAAGACCAATCCGACATATTTGATTGGTTAAAGTTATGATATGCCGTGTTGGTAGTATCCGAATTGAAAGAGGTCAGGGTGTAATATGAGTTACTATTAAAATTGAAAAAATTATTGTTATAATGTATTTACACAAAATAAACAAACAAACAAATAAGAAGAAAGAAAAATCTATCTTATGTTAAGGTAAACCTTAGACCTAGATGACTTCTTATAGGTTAGACTGTCCAACGGGGGTATATTGCAGAATCTGACCACAAGTTAACCGACGAGGTAGAGCAAGAGCAGTAGGAGGTATCCATGCCTAAGTAACGGGCTTAATTATGTCAAATCACTGTTCTTCGAGATTTTACCTCTTAATCCCCAACCTTTGATACCAATTTGATAAGAGTCAAATTCTAATCAATTTTCCCCTTAGGTTAGTTTCCTATTGAGTCTGAAATGTCCGTAGAGCCAATATCTACTCAATTTTAAGTTAGGATAGGTTAGTGAGTGAGGAGGTACTTTGTGGGCTAAGGGAGGGTAATGACTTTCCCATCTTATCTTGTTTGTTGGACAAGCCCTTAATTCAGTTTAGCGCAACATGTACATGTATATGAAAAGTAACACTTAAGCAATATAATTAATTCAAAAGTGTTTCTATACTACATGCTATGCACACGTACTTTGGCTCCAGCACTCTTCAACAATAAAATATATAACGAAATTAGACAAATGCTTAATATGCAATGTCAAAACATTTTTAAGCAATTAACAAATACATTTACTGTTGAGTTTAGAAAAGTATGTACAGTGAGTTAAAAAAGAAAATAAATAGCTGCAAAAACTTAAACTTTGCAATTCAACCAACTTGCAAAAAAATACAGGTTAGTAGTTTACTCAGATTGCCGCAGAACGCGACTTTTTTAACCTTTAAGCAAAATTAAAAAAAAACTTACATCCCTCCAGGGTAACGACACCAAAATTGATTGAGGTGAAACTTGCACGTAAAATACAAGTTTAGAAATTGAGAAAGAAATGTGCTAAATTCCTCAATACTACTGCTATATCAAGTGGTATGTGGATGTGATCCACAAGGAGGGAATAGCGAATAAGCGTTTAAGTAAGTTTGTTTCTTTTAGTTTACAAAAAACATTTAGAAATCTCTTCTCAGTTTAGAAAAAGAAAGTAAAAAGGTTAAGTAATTTTAAGAAGAAGATGGGAGAATAAGGTGTAGGATTGTTGTTGTTTTAAAGAAAATAAAAAGTGAAAAGCACACCTAGAGGGGGGGTGAATAGGTGTACTAGCTAATCTAGAAACTAAATGCACTAAATGTGGAAGCTAATGCAAATTATTGCAACACACTTAATGCAACACACAAGTGTAGCCGAATTCCCCGTGAAGGGCTCTGGACTAACTCCTCTTGATTCCCCTTGAATGGGTTGAGGTGCTATGTGAAGCTCTTGTGGTTAAGTATAAGTGAGGCACACACAAACAACAAGCATATAAGGATGATAAGCAATATGAAATAATGCAAGGCAACACAAGCAATATATGATATGAATGAATGATGCTTTGCACAATATAAAGAGAGAGAGAGTTAGAGAGACAAGTGGATCAAACGCTAACAACAAGATATGTTTCGAGGTTCGAGCACCTAGCTCTACACCCCCGCCTACACCACCGTGTACGATTTCCAAATCACTATCTCCCACCGAGGGAACCTCTACCGAAGAGGATTTGTTACAACACAAGGAGTACGAACTCCTCTCTCAAACACGCCTCACAACCGAGGGGTAGGCCCGTAGCCAAACAACAACCAACACCTCTACCAAAGAGGGTTACAACCAAACTCCACCTCTCACTAGAGGGAGCAAACCACAAGCCTCAACCTCTACCAAAGAGGGAGCAAACCAATCACCCGATCAACCTCTACCGAAGAGGGATACAACAAGAGCAAGGGTGTTTACAACTGGAGGCTCAACAACCTCAAAACAATCTCTTTTCTCTTTCTCCACAAACAAAAGATCCTAAATAGATTATGATAGAAGATAAGCTCAAGTGTGGAAACTAGGTGTTTGGAAAACAAAAACTCAAAGAAAGAAACTCGGGAAAACTCTTGTAAAAGACAGAAAATGAAAGCCAAACAAATCTCCCAAAATACTCTTTTTTTGATTTTTCCAAAAAACCTAAAACAATAAGATTTGAAGTTTAAAGCCCAAAAACTCTTTTGAAAAAACTTGTTTTAAACTCAGGGGAAACTGGGAATTTTTCTCTTGTAAAAACCTTGTCAAAACAGCCCAAGAGTTAGGGTATTTATAGCCCCAAAACAAAACTAGCCGTTAGGCTGATGTGGCAGCCTGACAGGCTTGGCGGTCGGCCGCCTGGTCGACCGCCAACGGTCAAAAATGTGACCGTTGGGCAAACCCGGTCGACCGCCCGATCGACCCAAAACAAACAGAGAGCTCTGCTCTCAGACCCGGTCGACCCGGACAGTCGACCGAGCTTTTGCCTGCCAGACGTGCACAAGTCTGTGCACGTCGGTCGACCTCACGGGTCGACCGGCCCTTGGTGCGGTCGACCCATACGTCGACCGACCTGGCCTGTCAGCACAAACCTGGGTCAGAAACACTGGGTAAAAATATTTTATAAAAATCTTTTAACACTTCTAAAAATCACCAAAAATAGTTTTATCATTTTGTATTGATATATAAACATGTGGTAAAAAGTTTATCTCAAATATCAATCAATATGAACTATTTTTGTGTCTTATCATTTTTACCAAAAACCAAAACATGTATTTTTATCAAACTTGAATTTTTCAATACATGAATAGGAAAGTCAAAATAAAGTTGTTTAAAAGCTAAGCATGCATGTATAGAATGAAACAACTGTAATATATCATTAAACTTGTTTTGATCAACTATTCATGAAAACAAAAAACCAAACATAAAAGTGTGTGTTATGTGCACTTGAGCATATCAACTATACTAAGCTTTACAAATGGATCTAAACACATTATCTAAACTATGGATACCTAAGTCTTCTTGACGATCTTCATCTTCAAGTAGACCCGATCCAAAACTCCATCCATGGGCTAGGCAATGTGCGATCTTGAAGCTTGAGCCTTGGAATCACTTGTGAAAAGCTTCAAACTCCTTGTTGAAGCTAATCACCAACTAATATCTTGGTTAATGATCTGAAACTTAAACAACACAAGATTATTAGTAAACATAACTACATGAGTTAATCTTCATCAAAACTAGGGTGGAAGGCCTTTGGCCAACAAAAAGTAAGTTAAAGAGAAAGAAATGAAAATAAGCATTGTTTTTGAAATTGTTTTCTAAACTAAGAAATAGAAATAGAAAATTAACGTTTACTTGCCTCTTCAGCGCTTGCTTACCTTGGATCCATCGCGATAACTTATCTTGTCTTTGAAGGCGAGCAGAGCATGGTCAATATGATCTTCTCCACTCCTGATCTACATTATGAATTAAAAAGCAAGCTAAACTAACAAAAGAATGGTTATCAATTACCATAAGCCATCAATGGCACTTGCAATGGCAATACAGTTTCGAGGCTATAGGATTCACTTGGATTACAAACGCCTCAGAGGAAAGCAAACAAAAACAAGAATAACAAAGAAAAATATAACTTTTGATTCAATGAAGAAGTAACAAATAAAAAGTTGAATACTTACACCAGTATCACTCTCTGTACAAGCATCACTCTCATTCTCCCATAAAAACTCTCTCTCCTCTCAGTACATAAAGAAAAATGAAAATTACATTAAAGGAAAAGAAAAATCTAAGTAAAAAAACTAAACTAAAATTCTATCCTAAACTCTTTACTGAATCCTCCCTTGGTCTTCAGAATTTGTAGGTATTTATAGGAAAAGAGGATAGGGGAGAGCATACGAAGATAGGGGAGCAAACGCTCCCCTGATTCCTCTAGTTTTGCCGCTGATCTGTGGCTTTAGCTGCGGATCCATGGCCTAGATCTGGCCATCTGGCCAGATCCAGGGGTGCATGGAATCTAGCCCCCCGATGCTTCTTTATCTTCTGATAGATTTTCAGTTTGGCTCTGAATTTGATGATATCCTCATTTGATCTTCGAATAAATTCTCACAAGCTGATTTAATTGAACTAGATCTTGGATTATCCTCGGTTAATCAAATCGATCCAATTAAATTAGAATTCAACTGTGTTTTATTTGGTTTTATCTTCTTTCTCTTTAAGATTATCTTCTGCGAAATAGACATTTAAAACAATAAATTTAGTAGATTTATTACATGATAAATGTAAGAATGTAATAAAAAGAATGCAAAGTACGTGTACGATCATAGACCCCGGGTGACTTGAATCCTCTCAATGTGTGTGGAGCCAATTTACCCCATGTAGTATAAGGATCTATCATGCCGGTTGTCCTTGAGGAGCATGTCCTCAAGAGTGAAGGTGATATATGGTACTTGCTGTTGTACCATATGATATTGGGGACATGTTCGTAGTTCAAAGCTTATAAAGAAATTCATCATTGTTAAACTATGTACAAGTTATGAAAAACTAAACTTGTTAGCATCTTTTTAGCAAAATTGTATAGTGGCAAGTTAGGGCTCGAATCCACAGAAACTTGTTAAATCTTATTAAAAATCTAACTTTTATCTTAATCGAGTTGAGAAATCCTTGGATGAAAGTTGGAATTTTTTTTAAAAATTAAAGATCTTTAAGCATTATAATATGAAGAAAACAAAAGAAAAATAAAAAAAGAATACTAATCTTTTGTGAAGATTAAATAACTAAGATGATGAAAAAGAAATTAAGAAATTGGGATGAAGAGAAGAGGAAGATGAAACCGATGACTTGTCCCATGATGTAGCTTTAATGTTGTCCTTTTCCCTTCTATGTTGAAGACAAAAGAACTAATAAAAGAAAATAAGAGTAAGCTTGCATAAGATTGTTGATGAGTTTATAAAACATGCAAAGAAAAGAAAAAAATTTGCATCACAAAAAAAATAAAAGAAAGAATTGAGCCTAAATTTATTTAGAACTCCAAATTTACTTGAATTTCCTCCTTATCTCCCAATATGATTGCTTCATCTCATCTGTTGATCTTCTCTTTATCCATTTATCTTCAACAAAACTGATTAGGTCTTTAAAAAATATATTTTTCTTCTGATGGTATTAATATATTCAGTTTTCAGATAAGATGGTTTCTAGATCCACTGAATTTGAGTCAATCCGCATTTGATTTGAACTTTTTGATTTGTTTGGATGGATTCATGCTTATCTTCTTTCTATTATACCCTACATGAATTAGGACATTAAGACAAGTAAGTTATAGTAATTATTACAAAATAAATGTAGGAATGCCATAATATTATGCAATATATGTGTCCAAACACACCCCACACTTATCTTTTGCTCATCCTCGAGCAAAATAAAAACTAAATCTAAGATTTTTATTGGACCACTTTCACAGGTCACGCTATTATACTGAGCATGTGCAACAAGCCTTTAAACCTCTAAGTTACCCCTAGAGGATGAGCTTGTAGTCTTTTGAGGGTTCTTAGTGGATTACACCCACAAAATCCATAAAGAAAATAAATAAATTGTTAGTATTTTGAAAATACATTTTGAAAAGAAGAGAAAATATTTTAAGTATTTTTAAAAGAATTAAGAAACTTGTAAGTTATAGGAGCACCGAATTATTCATCCTTAGACTTAGCCTCTATTCAAAGATTGTCATCAATCAAAATTAGGAATAAAATTGTATTCTCATCTAGTTTATTATTTACCTAAGTCAAATGCATCTTTTGACCGTGAATATTTTAACTAAGGGTTCTTCAACTCTAACTCTTATGCCTTATATATGTATATATTGGTGATAATATTCCTTAGTTCTCTTAGGCTTTCTAATTTGCCTATGTAACGAGCCTTGGTCGTGGACTCCCAAACCGGACGGTTTTAGGACACCGGGTAAAAAAACATCCCAAAGACTTAGGACTCGAGCAATCAGGTCACAAAGCTAAGGATTTTATTGATGACATGAATCACTTTTAGGCATGAGTAATTAGGCTTTATGAGGCACTAAAACCCAGCTTAATCCGAGGATTCTTATTAAATGTATAAATTTTTTCTGTTTTTTTATAAGGCATAAGAATCTTTATTTTTGAACTCTAAGTGTGCAAGTGTATATGCATATTTCATTAAGGTAAAAATCAAGCTAAATTACTTTTTCAATTTTTTCTTCCTAATCCTAGAAATCAAACAAATATTCTTATTTCAACCAAGTATAAAAAATCCTAATTATGATTCTCTCATTCTTAAAATTAACTTAATTTCTTGCAAAAAAGTCAAAGTATTAATTTTAATTTTCAAAAAGTTATTTTGAATATTTTTCTTTTTTCCGTTTTTATTTTTTAAAAAAAATAAAAGAAAACTTATGTTAAAATCCTCCCTCACACTTATCTCATGCATTGTCCTCAATGTATGAATGAATACATAGTATGATGCATATGTAAAAATGTGAAAGATAGATAGTACCTGATAAGGATGCGTGAATGTCATCCATCATTGCCTACTTACGAGAAAAAATACAAAAGCTATAATACAGAAATTGATGCCTAGTAAGTATAGGGATCAATCCTGATAAACAAGATCTTCCAGAAGGATTTCCTCCACTTCTAGGCTCAGATACTCACGGTATGGCTTTAATCGTTGGCCATTCACTTAAAAAGTTGTATCATCCGTGGTATTGTGGATCTCAACTGCACCATGTGGGCGCACCTTTTGAACAATGTAAGACTGGTCCAACGGGATTTCAGTTTTCCCGGAAAGAGATGTAACCAGAAATTGTAGAGGAGGACTTCCTATCCTGGCTAGAAATCCTTTCGAATTATGACCCTATCATGCATCATTTTTATATGATCCTTGTACCATTTTGAACACTCATATGCATCATTCCTTAACTCTTCAAGATCATTAAGTTGAAGCTTTCTAGACTCACCTACCTTGTCTAGATCAAAATTTAGGCATTTAATTGCCCAGTATGCCTTATATTCAAGCTCGACAAAAAGATGGCAAGCTTTTCTATAAATTAACCTATATGGAAACATTCCAATAGGAGTCTTGAACGTAGTTTTATATGCCCATAAGGTATTAGTCAATCGCAGGGACCAATCTTTTCTAGTGGTGTTCACAATTTTTTGTAGAATAGTCTTGATAGCTCGATTGGAAACTTCTACTTGGCGAATAGTCTGTAGGTGGTAACGATGGCTACTCCATGATTGATACAGTATTTCCTCATTAAAGCTTCAAATGTGCAATTGTATCATCAAAGGGATAAGTGATCGCGCTGATCAGATTCCTACCGGCATACTCCGGCATACTTCCCCAAAAATCTCAGAGAAGTTCTACCTGTAATTTTCTTTTAATTACTGGTAATTTTGCTCTTCGATTCTCTTTTGTAAGTTTTCCCTGATCAATTTCAATGAAAAATAAGATGGCAACTTCGCTGGGGAACAAGGTTTTCTTCCGCAACAAGGAGATCATGTCGTAATGCAATGGTCAGAATCCTAAGCCCGTCGTCATCGAAAACTTCGTCATTCACTTTGACCAAGAAAAATTCAAAGAACTATTCTCTAGGGGTAGCCTAGTGCTCCATGCACATAAGCACAGGAAAATCTCTACAGCCAAAGTTTTAGTGGCTACAGAGCAGAAATCAGCTTTAACTATGTGAGTAAATGGACAAACCTCGCTCCAGCTCCTCTCAACCGAGGCTAAAAGTGCCTCACGTGAGGCTAGACAGGTTCCCTGTGAACCTAAAACTTTAGTTTACAAGCAGGTGTGGAGGGCAAAGCAGAAAGATCCGTGCGAAGCTTCAAGCGAAGTTCCAGTATAACTTCACGTTTCACGCGAAGACAAGGGCATGACGCCCTTAAATCTTGACGACATTGCAAATGTTAGCCGCGAGGATAAGTTGATATCACTGCCTTCGCTCAACCTGAGGGCATTGGCCCCTAGTGCCAACCTCACCCCTACGATCGAAGTTACTAATGGCGTTGCTAACATAGCGCCAGTACCTAAGGTACTAACAAAGTTCCTAGCGCGAGGCTGGAACTAAAGCACTCTCCAGTGCAAAGTACCTTCACAGTAAGGCAACCAGTAAAGTACCACAGCGTGCTAAATACGAAGTTACCATGGCTTCGCTCCTAAAATCATCCAGTGCTAAGCTCGCGCCTTTCGGCGGAGCTACACGTCTAACTTCGCCAAGCGAAGTTAATATAACTGACAGGTGATTTTCGAATTACCAAAAAACAGATGCCTCAAGTCTAGAGGTCTCCAGCCTGAACAATCTCTTCAAGTATCCATGCAAGATCGGGTAAGCTTGGTTAACTGATTGAAAAATGAAAGTGAAAGGAATTACTGTGTAAGTTTGGGCTAACAGGTCGTGTCCACGAGGAGGAATGCGATGAAAGCTTTTTGGTATTTTGTTTAGAAAGTTAAGAATGTTGCTAGTTTTTTAGTTGAAAAGATAATGGAGAGAAGGGAAATGATTAAAGAAAATTGTAAATTGGAGAAGGCTTTGAAAAAGGTGATTTAAAAAGCTTTGAAAAGTGATTTGTTATTTTTTTAATACGAAGATGATCTGGGCTTACTATCTCACTACTCAACAATGTGTTCTTCTTTTGAAATCCTTAGTGCCTAAACTTGGTCATAGGCAAAAATATAAGATTGAGTTTAGAAAGTTTTATGCAAAACACACAAGATAGTTTGGAAAAGTTAACTCTTTTCTTTAAGAAATCGTCTTGAGTTGAATGTTAAATCATCAAGTAGTTCAAGTATGAGATAAAAACAAGTTCAAGAGACGTTTTTTTAAAAGAAGTGGAAGTTTAAAAATCCAAACCCATCCTCATGTCCTTCAAGAACACTTTTAAGAAGAAAGGTTAAGTTAGGCATGCAAATGATTCATTGGGTCTTTTTATCAAAACCATTCGAAAAGAAGAGGGATCAGAGAGAGGAATAATAGTGAGCCCAGAAAACTGATTTAGCTACTCATGGAAGACAAAGAACAATGCAAGTAAATAAAGCAAGATATATCGTAAAATGGAGTGGAAGAAAAGATAGCTTGATCCTTCTATTGATGTCGCTTCAATTTTCAGAATACAATCACTCAATTCCTCTCTCTCACTGGTATTTGCACTGAACTACAAATTATAAAATAAAGATACAACTTCTATACTATCTAACAAAGATCCTAAAGCCTTAAAAATAAAGAGAAAATTAAATCTAAGTTCCGATCTCTTTTTCTATACAAAACCCTGCCTTTTATAGGCAAAACCCCAGAGGGAGAGGAGTGAGAAGATAAGGGGAGCAAACGCTCCCCTTATCTCCACCAACAAGCCGCGGATCCGCGGCCCAAGCCGCGGATCTGCGGCCAGGATGTGGCCAATTGGCCACATCCTGGTGGAGCTACGGTTGGCGTGGACTTGGGCTCCCTTTTGTCTTACTGGATTCACTGTTGCAACTCCTAGATTTGACGAAACGATCTTAGATTGTTGGCTTTAATCACCTGATTTGGAAGATCTATTTCAATCAGTTTTCAACCTCTCTGATTAGCCAAGACTTGCCCTGATTCCCTGATTTTGAATTTATTTTGAATTAAATCAGAATTTGGTGGGTTTTTGGGCTCGTTTCTCTTTCCTATCCTTTAGCAATGGGCCTGTATTTTATAAAGAAAAATAGAACTTATTAATATGATTTATTTAGTTAATAAGCATGGTAATGTGACAATGTGTATGCAATATATGTGACCGATCACACCCCACACTTATCTTTTGCTCGCCCTCGAGCAAAACATTAAAACTAATTCTAATCAATTATTAGACCACTTTCACAGGTCACTTGATTGCACTGAGCTGAAAAACACCTAGAGGGGGGGTGAATAGGTGTGAATGCTAATCTAGGAAACTAAATGCAAACTAAGTGCGCTAAATGCGGAAGCTAATGCAAATTATGCACAAACTAATACAATACAACAAGTGTAGCCGAATTCCCCTTGCGAGGCTCTGGACTAACTCCCCTTGATTCCCCTTGAAATGGTTGAGGTGCTATGTGAAGCTCTTGTTGGATGAGTATAAGTTAGGCACACACACACAAGCAATCCAAGCAATATAAAATACACACAATCAAGCCAAGTATATAAGAATGAATAGCAATATGAATAAATGCAAGGCAATATGAAATATGCACAACACAAGCAAATATGATATGATATGAATATGATGCTTTGCACAAATATAAGAGAGAGAGTTAGAGAGACAATGGATCAATACGCAAACACCAAGATTTGTTTCGAGGTTCGAGCACCTTGCTCTACATCCCCGCCTACACCACCGTGTAGGATTTCCACTATCTCAACTCCCACCGAGGGAACCTCTACCGAAGAGGATTTCTTACAACTCTAGGAGTACCTAACTCCTCTCTCAATACAACCTCCACCGAGGCCAACAACAACCAACAACAAACCTCTACCAAAGAGGCTCACAACCAATCTCAATCACCTCACACTTGAGGGATACAAACCAATCACCCGATCACCTCTACCTAAGAGGGATACAACAAGAATAAGGGTGTACAACTTAGAGGTTACAAACAACAACCTCAAAACTCTCTCTTTCTTTCTTTTTCCACAAAACAAAGATCCTAATAGTTTAGGATAGTATGATATAGCTCAAGTGTGGAAAACTAGGTGTTTGGAAAACTAGCAACAAAGAAAATCACTTGGGAAAATCCTTCCAAAAGATATAAAATGAAAACCAAGACAAATCTCCCAAAATATTCTTTTCTTTGATTTTTCCAAAAACCTAAAACAATAAAGATTGAAGAATTAAAGCCCCAAACACTTTTGAAAACTTGTTTTAAAAACTCTAGAAACCAGAAATTTTTCTCCTTAAAAAACTTAGCCAAAATCCCCAAAGAGATGGAGTTTATATAGGCCAAACAGAAAACTAGCCGTTAGAGCTGAGCTGGCAGCTCTGACAGGCGTCGGTCGACCGGTCCGGTTGACCGCCAACGGTCAGAAATATGACCGTTGGGCACAAGCGGTCGACCGGCCCGGTCGACGAAAAAACCAGTGAGCAAAACTCTCACCTCGGTCGACCGGCCCGGTCGACCGACTACAATGTGTAGCCAGCGTGCACGTTTGTGCACATCGGTCGACCGACCCGGTCGACCGGCCACTTGGTGCGGTCGACCGGTCCGGTCGACCGAACTGGCCTGGCAGGCACAGTGCAGATCTGCACAGATACGGGATTTGAAAATAGGTCTTTTCACTCAATAAAAATCCCATAAATTCACAGTAAATCTAAAAAATAGTTTTAATCACAATAAAAACTATTTTTCTAAAAACATGTCTTTCTAAAACTTGTTTTATCATTTTACTTTGATAACCAAACTTGTGATAAAAATTTCAAGACATATATCAATCATATCAATTCATTTTTGTGTCTTGCCAATTTTATCATAAACAAAACTTGTATTTTTATCAAACTTTGATTTTTCCAAAACATGAATAGAAACGTCAAAATAAGTTTGTCTATAAGTTAAGCATGTATGTATAAATAGAAAACATCTACTATACATATAAATCATGAAAACTTGTTTTGATCAAACTATTCATGAAAACCAAATATCAAAACATAAAACGTGTGTGTTTGTGCACTTGAGCATATCAACTATACTAAGCTTTACAAATGGATCTAAAACTCATAATCTAAACTAGGATACCTA
This sequence comes from Agave tequilana, assembly GCA_038442645.1. NCBI lineage: Eukaryota > Viridiplantae > Streptophyta > Magnoliopsida > Asparagales > Asparagaceae > Agave > Agave tequilana. The sequence goes on from JAVJIF010011569.1 coordinate 12,375, forward strand.
AGTCTTCCTTGAGGAACTCCATCTTCAAGTAGACTTGCTCCCAAACGCGATCCACCGAGTGCAAAGGGTATGATCTTTAAGCTTTGGCACCGGAAATCACCATGATAAGCTTCCAAACACTTTGTT